>JAUYWG010000032.1:14260038-14298564 GCA_034779775.1 Enteromius afrohamiltoni
CCAAGCTGCCGTTTTAGACCATTTCAGTTCCCAAAAAAATGGGAAACATTTTTTTTTTTAAACAAATTGGAAGTTGGCATCACACTGGCTTCCTTGACAACCACCCATTAGGATTTCATCCCTCCTTTGAATATTGCAGAAAATATGGAGAGTGACCAACAAATTTTGACATAGTGTTTATAATGATAATCTTCACAAACGAGCCTAATTTAGGTGTTTAATGCTTACAACAACTTCTGTAGTCCCATATAGCAACCTGTTAGCAACTACCTTAATTTTAATATCTTGAGCTAGTGTTAACCTCAGACCTTACCTATTTAACTAAAAATCTGATGGAAGTCAGGATGATAGAAGTGGAAATGCTAAATTGTTTCTGGGTTTAGGTCTACTAAAATATGTCATCCTGCAGCACTCTTTAGTGTTTTAAAAAGACATTATGATCATGTACTCAAACAAACAAACCTTGATGTACCTCCTTGCTCTTATCCACCACAGCTCCTGATAAAGAACCTGAAGAATGAGATTGTGAAGAAGGTCCAGGTACCGAGCTGTGAGGAGATCTTCTACGCTGGAACTGGATCTCTGCTCCTGCGTGATGCTGACGGAGTCACGCTGTTTGACGTCCAGCAGAAGCGCTCACTTGCTACAGTCAAAATTGCCAAAGTCAAATATGTGGTGTGGAGCTCTGATGCCAACCATGTTGCCCTACTGGCCAAACACGGTACTGAAACCTCACTAAATGGCTATGTAGGCTTTAAATATTGATTTTTGCGATCACAAATCTCTGCTGTTAAAGTGTTATTAAAGTGTTTTGCCTTGTCTCATGTTAATGTTATTTTCACACACATCTGATCCTCTGCTCTGGATTTTTCAGCTATCATGATCTGCAACAAGAAGTTAGAGAGCCTGTGTAACATTCATGAGAACATCAGAGTGAAGAGTGGCGCCTGGGCTGAAAATGAAGTCTTCATCTACACCACCTCCAACCACATCAAATATGCTCTCACCTCTGGGTACTGCACCAACAAACTCACACGCAACTATTTAATTAAGAAAAGCCTAATGTCGTGCTAATAATTAATCTTCAAATATTTGTTTTCCACAGGGATCATGGTATAATTCGTACATTGGATCTTCCCATCTATGTGACAAGAGTCAGAGGTAACAGTGTGTACTGCCTGGATCGTGAGTGCAGACCACGAGTGCTCAACATTGACCCCACAGAGTACCGCTTTAAATTGGCTCTGGTCAATCGCAAATATGAGGAGGTTAGTGTGCATTTTCAACATTGAGATTTATACCTCGTACAATTATATTAATTGAATGTGGGTTTTTATATATATATATATATATATAATTTTTTTTATATTATATATATATATAATTTTTTTTATATTATATATATATATTTTTTTATATTATATATTAGGGCTGCAACAATTAATGATTATCAATAATCAGTTAGTCAATGATTTTTAAAATAATCGTTAGTTGAGGCTATGTTTTTATTTATATAATATATTTATATATTATTTTTATTATTATCATATGGAAGAGTATTAGGGCCAAGCAATAAAAAAAAAAAATCCCATTTAGAGATAAAAGATGTTAAATTGTGAGGGGAAAAAAAGTATATTAGAAGGAAAGAGAGTTCAGCAAGAAGTGGATCAATCCCTAGTCAGTCGTGCATGTTCTACTAAAGCGTATGACTCTGTGATACGCCACCGGGGACGCTGATTTACACGCTTCAAGAGATGAAATAACTTGACAAAGCTGGGGTTTTTTTTTACTTTTATTTGGCAAAATATATATATATTTTTATCTTTTTCCCTCTTAATTTAACAAGTTTTATCTCTAAATGGTTTATTTATTATTATTGCTTGGCCCTAATCCTCTTCCGTATTATCAGAATTTATTTGGAGTGCCACATATAAAATATTCTAACAACTGGAATATTACTTAAAATGTTTAACTTTCTAAAATTTCTCTCTGTCAATCATTTTACACATTCTGATTTACCTTTAGCTATTGTTTTAGTATATACTGTTATAGCATTTTGCATAGTTGTTTTTGTTTTCTTGTTAGTTCTATATGCTTATTTCTATTTTGCTTTATCTTTATATATTACTTTCAGCTTTCAAATTTGTTGTCAGTAATTGAAATTTTTTGTTTTAGTTAACCACAGAAACACGGTAAATGACCTTCTTTTTCCCTACCCAACACCCTCAGGTTCTTCATATGGTGCGTAACGCTAAACTGGTGGGTCAGTCCATCATTGCCTACCTGCAGAAGAAGGGCTACCCAGAAGTTGCACTGCACTTTGTCAAAGATGAGAAAACTCGCTTCAGCCTAGCTCTGGAGTGTGGAAACATTGAGGTATACAGAACTGAGATTCATTTAAGATCGAGTCTTTAACAGTTTATCCTGAAAAGGTGTTCATGGTTTATTTGTTTGTTCCTGCAGGTGGCGTTGGAGGCTGCAAAAGCCCTAGATGAACGCAGCTGCTGGGAGCGTCTGGGCGAAGCGGCGCTTCTGCAGGGCCATCACCAGGTTGTGGAGATGTGCTATCAGAGAACCAAGAACTTTGACAAACTCACCTTCCTGTACCTCATCACTGGCAACCTGGCCAAACTCAGGAAGATGATGAAGATAGGTGAGTGAATACACGTTGTGGAGGAATTCAAAGGAATTTTAAATGTTTTTTAAAGATGTATCTTTGGAGCTGAAGCTGTAAATGTAATAATAGTAATCTTGTTACAGCTGAGATAAGAAAGGACATGAGTGGACACTATCAGGGCGCTCTTTACCTGGGTGACGTCAGTGAGCGTGTCCGAATCCTGAAGAACTGTGGACAGAGTGAGTGCTGTTATTTTTATTTTTGTTTACATGACTGTTTTAATGAGATTCATTTAAAGGAAATGACACCTATTTCACATTCGTTCTCAGAGTCTCTGGCTTACCTTACTGCTGCCACTCATGGGATGGATGAGGAGGCTGAAGCCCTGAAGGAGACCTTTGACCTGGAAAAAGAAATGGTTTGTTATATTCTCATTACTAACAGAGATGGACTAATTTGTAGAGGAATGATTGAGAGATGGGTTCCATCTATGCACAGGTGCCAGAAGTAGACCCCAATGCCCAGCTGTTGCAGCCTCCACCTCCCATCAACCCCTTGGACACCAACTGGCCTTTGCTTACCGTCTCCAAGGGCTTCTTCGAAGGAGCCATTGCTGCCAAAGGTGAGGTTTTGCGATACTCATACTGGCTAACTAGGATTTATGAAGCTGGTTGGATGTCATGTTGAAGAATAACATGTATTTTTGTGGTTGTTTGAATAGGACGTGCTGGCCAGATGGTTGCTGACCTGGACATGGATACTGCAGGAGGTGAAGGCTGGGGAGAAGATGCAGAACTTCATTTGGATGAAGGTATTTAATGTAGTAAAACAAACTTTGAAGGCAAAAACCAAACGGAGATGTTTTGCATCACGATCAAATCACTCATACACTTTCATAATCCAGATGGATTCATGGATGCTCAAGAAGGATTGGGAGATGAGGGAGCTATTGGGAAAGAGGAAGGAGGAGGCTGGGATGTCGAGGAAGACCTGGACCTCCCACCAGAACTGGTAAGTCTGGTTAAAAAAAATCACTGCTGTTCGTGATTGGATTTATACAGTATCATAAGTGACCTCATATCTTCTTGTTTCCTTCAACCAATAGGATGTACCTTCTGTTGGCGGAGGTGGTGCAGAGGGTGAAGGTTTCTTTGTGCCGCCCACAAAGGGCACAAGCCCCACACAGATGTGGTGCAACAACTCTCAGCTGGTGGTGGATCACTTATTGGCTGGATCTTTTGAAACTGCTATGAGGGTAAAGGGATCTCATTTAGCCTTGTTGTTGCCCAAACCACAACCCCCAAATTTTTGCATGATTACTTTTTAGTTTAAAGGTTTTTAGTTTGAGGCAGGAAGGAAGAATAGTAATGAATATAAAGTACCGGATTCAAATGTGTAAGATGTGTCTTTGCTGTCTCGTAAGGTTTTTTTATTTCCTTTTCTATAGTTGCTGCATGACCAGGTTGGTGTGGTCCAGTTTGGACCCTATAAGCAACTGTTCATGCAGACTCTGTCCCGTGGCCGTACCTGTTATCTGGGCCTGCCGTCTCTGCCCTGCTTGCACAGTTACCCACAGAGGAACTGGAAGGACAGCGGGGCTAAAGGGGGTCTGCCAGCCGTGGGCCTGCGTCTCTCTGATCTTATTTCACGCCTGCAGCAGTGCTATCAGCTGACCACAGCAGGGCGCTTTGAAGAAGCTGTTGAACGTTTCAGAGTCATTCTCCTCTCTGTACCACTGCTTGTGGTCGATAACAAACAAGAGATTGCAGAGGTGTGTTTTAATTCAGGATGAGTGGTATATTGTTTTATATAGGAATTAAGTACTAAACGTTTATTTACTTTCACTCAGGCTCAACAACTTATCACTATCTGTAAAGAGTACATTATCGGTCTCACCATGGAGACAGAGAGGAAGAAACTTCCCAAAGACACTCTCGATCAACAAAAGAGACTTTGTGAGGTACGAGCATTTTAATTTGTATATATACCCTTTTATTATTTGTTTTGTTTTGTTTTTGGATGAAACATTATGCAGTGAATCTTTATATTTCTCTGTGTATGTTTCAGATGGCAGCATATTTCACACATTGCAGTCTGCAACCTGTTCACATGGTGTTGGTGTTGAGAACAGCACTAAATCTTTTCTTCAAACTGCGTAACTTCAAAACAGCGGCAGGTTTTGCTCGTCGCCTTCTAGAGCTGGGGCCCAAACCAGAAGTGGCACAACAGGTGAACAGATAATTGTTGGCTATTCAGGTTTTTTTTTTTTTTTTACAGATAATAATAATTTTAATTTATTTAATCCTAACAAATTTTAATCCCTCTGGAAGAATCCAAAAGCCCCCTAATAGGTCCTGGCTCCCTGTTTTTTTTTGTTTGCTTGTTTTTTTCCCCCCCATGTGTGCAAATTTTCATTATGTTGGTTTTTTTCAGACGCGTAAGATTCTTGCAGCATGTGAGAAGAGCCTGACAGATGCTCACCAACTGGCCTACGACCCCCACAATCCCTTTGACATCTGCGCAGCCTCTTTCACTCCCCTGTACCGTGGGAGGCCAGTAGAGAAATGTCCCCTGTCTGGAGCCTGCTACTGCCCCAAATACAAAGGAGAGGTCTGCAGGGTCACACAGGTTCGTTGTAAGCCCTTGCAATGTCCATGCTTAATTAGCGTTGATTTATTGAAGATAGAAAGGCCAACTTTGTTATTATGTGACTAAGTTACTCTACTTTTCCCCTTTTCCTACGTTTCATCTGATTATGCGGTGCTGTAAAGTGAACGATTGATTTCATTGGCTCTTTCTCTCCTGTTTCCTAGGCAACAGAGATCGGTAAAGATGTGATCGGCCTGCGTGTCAGCCCACTGCAGTTCCGTTGAACATGCATTAAATAAACATGGATGAAAAAAGATATGCTTTTCTCTCACATATACTTTCCTTTATAAGATGAAGTAATGAAAACTTTAAGATCAGAAAATTCTAGAAAAATACCTTGTTACATGAGTAATCTCGCTGTGACTGTGCTTTCTGTTATTATATCTGAGCTCTCTTTAGTATGTATGCTTGTCTCATAAATCTGAAGAAGTGTACATCTGTGACCCTGTCTATCAGTGCAAAACAAGTTTCCTGTGAAACTATATTGAAATAAAATTCTGGTAAACTAGTGTTTCTCCATGTGGGGTTTTTTTTTTGTTCCGCATGCAAGTTTTGTTTAATATAACTAGTGTATATATATAACATTACAACTAAAAACAAACTATTTTGTATTGTATATTGATATATTAACTATATTGAAATATTAACGAAAGAACCATTAACATGGCAGATATCGATTTTTACCTCTTGCCTATATCTTTCCAAACCTCTGTAAGGTGTAAATATAAACTGAAAGAATTTGCACAATATTTCATGTTCTTTTTTTTAATGATCGTTTCCTATGTGACCACAAGGAGGTGCTAAGTGTACAACAGTCGCTGAGAATTCATTCGAACAAGTTCACAAGGTTTTGGTTAGTGTACTAATTTATTTTGATCAATTGGAAACTTGCGCTTTCAATTCTGTACACTAACTCACAAAGTAGATGGACTACATTTCTGGTTTGCAAACCTGAAAAAAATAAGTCCAAGACTCCATGGCCATTAATTAAAAACTTAAATAAGAATGTTTATAAAGCAAGCATTTTTTTTAAGGGCCTAGTATACCACTTCTGTAGTCCACATTTACTTCAACACTGGAGACAGGATCACTCTTTGTCACATCCCTGCTGTCTGCTTAAGATCATCCGGCTCACATCGATGTTGTTGTTGGTAAACGTGTCTTTTCCGTGGTCAATGGTGGCAGCAGGCAGGGATCGGGTGCGGCCCAGAATCCAAGCGAAGTCTACATGGAACAGCCTCAGGACGTCAGTGCAGGAATACACCAGTGCTGAATTCTCATAGTCAGTGGACAAAATCCAGTATGGAGTGTAGGGCAAAACTAAAAGAGATGTGAAACAAAATATCATTTAGGCATACATGATGTTTGCTATTAATTATGAATTAGAAATCTCATAACTCATAACAACATTTGAACAAAAAAATCAGATTTGTACCGTAGGAGAAACTGATTCCAAGCTTTGCTGGATTTCTTTTATCTTCCACCACAGCTGTTCCATCAATTGTTTTTAACTCTCCTTTTCTAATTAAAATAAAGTTTATGGTTTAACCTCTTATATATACACAAGCCTAAGCAACTATAAATAACCGTGATGTTAGCTGCAACCCACAGAATTTCAGAGCTCACTACATGAGCCGTTCCATCCAGCTTGAGAGTGAAGTTGGTCTCAATGCATCTCCCTCGCTCAAACTGTGCTGGAAGTTTAGCGATCTCGAACCACCTGCCCATGAACTACATTAGGATACAGACAAGCAAACAATAAGGACACTTAAGAGCAGAGTAGAAGATCAGTTAAGCGGAGGCGGAGTATGTTACCTTCTTTAGGTTGAAGGCAGGTTGAGTAGCAGGTTCTGGACACGGCCCCCAGTGAGGCACCTGGGCATTTATGATGGGCAGAAAGAGGGCCAAAACAACCAGTAAGGCCTTCATTTTACTTGTTTTGCCCTTCGACAAAAGAGAATAATAAATATAAAATGTTGATAACTAAAAGTTTCAAAGCAAACCATTCAAATTCTGTGTTAAGTATATCTTTTACAGCTGTTTTGTCTCTTATGCTCAGCAAGTTTGATCCAAATAACATTATAATATTCTGAAATGTTATTAGTTACAAGATAAAATAACGCTTTCAATTTCAATATATTTTAAAATGGATTGTTGTTATTGTTTTATTTTTTCATTTCAAAACTTTGATTCACAGAACGTTGAAAAACATCTGCTTGAAAAAGAAATCATTTGGTAGGCTGCATTATAGGCCTACATGTCCGTTCTGTAATCAAGAAGCTATTTCCTGTGCATTACCATTTTTGTAAACGACAGTTTGACCAAACCAAATTAAACAAACCCTTACCTCTTAAAGTCGTGCTGAATATGAGATGGACTGTGGTGCTCAGACTCTTTATTTGAATCGTTCTCCTCGGGATCATGTGACTGCAGAAGGAGTCTTTGTGCTTCCAGAGGTTATTCCCAACATGAAGTAAGTGATTAAGCAAATTGAAGTCATGAGAGAATGTTGCATTATGGATGAGTAGTCTATCAAAACGGAATGTCAAAATTTTGTTGTCTTCTAAACAACATTTTTCCCCCTAAACGTATCATTTGTGTTTTCTAGGTTCTACTTATTTTGGACTTATAAATTAGGGCAGTAAATTGTGATCCGTGACAATGAACCGGCGGCATGCTTTATGGCTGTAATGGTGATCCTGACCGACAGAGGGCGCTATATTATCTGTCTGATTATAAATGCTCGTTACGTTTATGACTTTTGTATATAAAAAAAAAATTGCATTTATGATTTTTGTTTTCCGAATCTGTCATTAGGTTGTCATTTTTGAGCACTGTTAAAATCACAATTTTCTATTGTTCTGTGGAAAGATCCTGTTATTATATAGGCCAGATGAAAAGGTATCAGATACCTCGTAAGTTTATTTTTCCTTATTTATTGATTTTTTTTAATGTAACAATTAAAAACTGCCACGTGTGTTTTCCCCAAACGTTTTGTAATAGATCTGTCTTTACATAAGGACAGTATCCTCACGTGTAGCTGAGTGTTTGTGATAAGTTTTAACAACACTGTGATAAGAACGTGAAGGATTCACGTGTGACTCGGCCTCCTGCTGAGAACAGAACACCTCTTTCCTAACAAAATGATGAATGGAAGAAAATTGTATAACGTGTTACAAATAACTTCAAAACTGGACATTTGTGTGACTACAGAAAGGCACCAAAAACAATATCCTTCCCAAATATGACAAAACCTAAAAATCCTTTAGAAGCAAATTTATAAATACTAGTTGAATGCAAAGCACTTTGTTACAAAACACCATTCCAACAAACCATCAACGATTCAAGACCAGCCTGGATAAAAACAGACAAATTGTTTAAAAAAAACTTGATTCAGTTAGCCAAAATATTTGGTCATAAATGTGAAATTACTACAGATCAGTGTTTTAATTATCCTTAACTAAAAATTCATTCTGCAGACTAAAATGTTACTAAAGTGACAAATATCAAACTAAGATTATCACATTTACTTATATTCTCAATTCCAGTCCTGGGGACCCTCTCTGCACATTCTGCATGTCTCCATTATTTAACACATCTGAATGAGATCATCAGTTCGTTAGGAGAGAATACATAAACTGAACTAATGATCTGATGATCTCATTCAGGTGTGTTAAATAAAGGAGACATGCAAAATGTGTAAAGCAGCGGGTCCACAGGACTGGAATTGGGAACCACTCACTTACATTAAAACGTTTGTGTGTCCTGTCACATCAGTCAGAATTTGTGGCAATTTTTTTCCTTTTTGTAAAATTGTCTTCTAAAGTGGGTCGGATAATTCACATGAATCCTCTGAGAAACAGCTTTACTTTTAAAGATGTAGAAAGCGGTGGTGACCCGTTCATCACTCAACCACCTACTACTATAATGTTGAACTCAAGGTGTGTTTATTTAACCTTCAACATCTGTTTGAGCAGATGCCCAGGTTCCCCAAACCTGTTCTAATGATCTTATTTTAGTTGAGGGGGTGGGGTTAGTGATATAACAAAAAGTTGTAAAGCTCTATAAATCCTGAACTCCATCGCTGTTCTTTACCTTGAATCGCTGTTGCTTCACACTTGAGACCAAACAGGTAAGATCCTTGGCATTTGAATCTCAACTGTCCAACTCTTAAAGACAAATTTCTTCTTGTTTTCATTAAGTATGACTCTCTTTCAGGTTTAATCTGACAATGCAGGCTCTTCAGGTTCTGTTTCTGACTCTGCTGTCTGTGCTGGCGGTCAGCGCTCAGTCCATCAGCTCTGGAAAATGTCCACAGCCCCCAGTTCAGCAAAACTTTGATCCCGCTAGGGTATGATTTTACTAACTTACTACCTTAATACTTTTATAAGAATATATTATGACAATCTTTGCATAATAAAGCTAAAAGGAAGAGAAGAAAATTGAATTAAAATATTGCATTGGTAACAAAAATAGTCATTTGTATTTCTTCAATTTTTCAGCTACAAACGATCTGTTCCTGTCCTCTAATTTCTTATCAACTTTTTTTATAGTACATGGGCAGATGGAACGAGATCATGAAGATCCCATCCCCGTTCCAGCTGGGAGAGTGTTGCCAGGCCACTTACACACTCAGTGACGGTATCGTCCTGGTTCGAAATGATGAGCTTCTGTAAGTAGTGAGGATTTATTACTACAATGTAAATAAAATAAAAGTACAGGTGGTAATACTCAGAATATTCATAATACTATTGCAGTCTATATAAGTAAGTAAAAGTACTGATTTAAAAGGTAAAATACAAAATGTAAAAAATAGACTCAATATTCCAAATAATTAAAATAATTACACTTTCTTTCTTTTTCACTTACTTTAATTCAATACAATTTTCACAGTGCCAATGGCACTATCAGCTTCATTGAGGGAACTGCCAAGATTGCAGATGCATCTGAGCCTGCCAAACTTGAAGTCAGCTTCTTTGAAAGTAAGCCTAAATATATATAGGCTTTAATGAATGTTTGATTTTGAGTTAATCATAATATGTCCTCTTTCAGATGCTCCTCCTGCCCCTTACTGGGTGCTGGCTACTGATTATGACAACTACACCCTAGTTTACTCTTGCTCTGATTTTGCCGGTCTCTTTCATGCTGAATATTCCTGGATCATGAGCAGAACCCGCACACTTCCTAAAGAGACCGTCTCTGAGCTGTTAGACGTACTTGAATCCCATGGCATCAGTACTGGTGGTTTCACTGAGACCGACCAGAGACCAGAGCTGTGCAGCGTTATGCCTTGATAGAGCTGCAGTAATGAAATGCTGTGAGATGTGTTGTGGTCAAATTTTTTTCTCATTTAGTGGACTGTGGCATGAGAATGTAAATGTGTGCAAATTAAAGTTAACAGAATTCTATGTCGATATGTAAACTATAGCTTTTGGTTTAATCGCCATGAATATAGCCTTAGATGCTGGAATGACATTAAGAAGGAAATAAATACATTTATGCATTTTTGATGTCACTTTTCTTTCTCGAAACAGTTTAATCATGTCTACAAAATATCTACCACATGACGAATCGAAGTTGTTCCTTGTTATTCAGCATGGATCAGACTTTCAATAAACTTTAAATTTTAAAATGCTGTCTTTTGTTTTTGTTTTTTTATAATTTAGATTATGTAAGATATAAGATTCTGTGTTTCAAACATCACCAATTATTTTGTAAAAAAGAAAAAAAAGGTACATTTAATAAGCCAAGAATTTAGTCCACATTATAATGTAACCCACATTGTTTTAGGCTATTCTTGCAGTAGATTTTGCCAATAGTTAGCTATGCAATTTGACGGCGAAAAGAAAAAGAAGTATCATTGGGATACATATGCCATTTCTTTATCCCCCACATTTACATCGGCAACCCAGATGTTTCGTGAGATTGAACAATAATTTATGTAGCCTATGCCATTCCTGCCACATTTCAAACAATGTAATGTGTTAGCTTTTTATATTGATGAAAAAAAAATACATTTTAAACATGAATAAAATGTACATGTTAAATATAACTCCTTTTGTTACTTTCAGTGAATTTTATGTGAAAAAAATGGTTAAATAGAAGCCTATTTTTCCATGTTTTGCAAAATTGTGTCATTATAGACTAATAATCTAGTTGCTATACACATTAAAGAACATGAAATTCATATAAAAAGCTTGCCAGGATGTTACAGGCTATACTGCAACAAGTGAACCTGCTAAAGATTTATCATTTAACGTCTAAGACCATGAGTGCGAATTGAAAACAATAGTTTAGTTTTAGCTTGTAGTGAAAATGCATTCATATTTACAGAATTTACATGTCTATATACCCTATTCAAATACACTAATTTGGTAGTTTTTTAATAACCTATTTTAAAATTAGGCCTATGTAAGTTTTGTAAAAGCCTAAACGTGAATAGGCTATAGTTTCTGCCACCAAACACATTTGTTTATGACACATGAAAAAAGAAAATGGGGATTTACGTAATAGGTTTACATATTGAGCTTGTCCTGTTTTGTATGTTTCAGGGGTTTGCGATAAGTCAAAGCACACATTAATCAAAGAGTGGTCATGTCCTCACAGGTGCTAGTGAAGGGCGCATGTTCTCAACCTCCTGCTCAGGACATAAAACCTGCACTAGAAAGAACTAAAACCAGCGACTATTACTTTATAGTAATTTACAGACACGTTTGCTAATACAAATAAAAAACAAATGTAAAAAAGTAGCGTACAGAGTGTCTATGTTTTAGAATAACAAGGGTTAATGCAGGCTCATAATAAACCTCTTATTTACACTTAAACATTCTTAACACTGTGAGGAAAGTGTAAAGCATTTTCCATGCTTGATTACAGATCTTGTTAATTAACCAGCAGCTAATGCTTCAATATTATGAGAAGAGTGCCATCTAGTGGTGTTTCTCAAAATACAGAATGCTGAGAGCACAGTGTGTATGGCTTATGGCAAGCCGTTTTTACATTTAATCTACAAACCTCACTAATTTTCATGTTACTAGTACTTAGTTCTAGAATAAGTACTAGTGCTCTTTTGCTACTAGTGCTTATTCTTGAGGTACTAATGTCTTTTGTTACGTTACTAGTACTTATTCATTAGATACTAGTAATTAATCATTAGATAATAGAACTTAATTATTAGATAATAGTGCTTGTTTATTAGGTACTAGTACTTATTCATTAGATACTAGTACTTTTTTATTAGGCACTAGTATGTATTCATTAGAAACTAGTACTTATTGATCAAATACTAGTGCTTATGTATTAAATCAGGGCTGGACTGGGGGTAAAAATCGGCCCTGGCATTTTATGGGCAACATATAGGCAAAACATATACAGCTCTGGAAAAAATAAGAGATCACTGCAGAAAAATCTGTTTCTTTTGGGTTTTATTCTTAAAACTGTTAATCTCACTAATACAAATCACTGCACTTTGTTTAATTTTTAGTGAACTGCCATCTTTGAAATTTTAAGGCTAGAAGCAACTTGACGCTTAATATTGAAAGTTAGGTAGGCTATTTGAGTATAATACAAACTCATAAAATAAAAGTTGGTGCAATAACATCCCATAACGTTGGATAAAAATAAAACGTCAGGTCATATTTAAACTAGATTCAATCGCATTCGCGAAACCTTATGCACACATTTGACCTTTTCGCTGTTTTAAAAAGTGTTGACATATTCTACAGTCGTGGCACGCGCAGGCATTAGGACAGGTAAGATTTCTCCGTTTCTCCTTCATGCGAACTACTGTTATTAAGCTCCTTACATTTTGCTGCTTCCACTTGTAGGCTTTTGCGTCTTTTTTTCCTGCAGCTTCTTTGCACCCCCCTAGGTTTATCCATTGTTATAGATGGACTCATCTCAAACTCCAGTCGAACTCTACATAGCAGATGAATGGGAGATGAGGCTGGTCAGGAGGGAGGCAGGGCGTGGCATGAGATTTCATTGGACTAGCTCAGTGTCCTTTAAGACAGTCAACCAATGGGCTGTGATTCGTGTCTTAGATACTCCACTGGAGCCTGTTAAGAGATGATTAGGCCAGCCCAGTGTCACTATAGAAAATGAACCAATGGGCCGCTGTCCCTGCTTTATGGGCCAGTCATTGGCCAATTAAAAAAAAAAAAAAATCATATTATATCGACCACCCCCCAAGTGCGTCGGCCCACCGGACATTTGTCCTTTATGCCAGATTACCAGTCCAGCCCTGTATTAGATGCTAGTACTTATTCATTAGATACTAGTACTTATTTCAATAGTGACTGGTAGCTATTATATTCTTACTTTTAACAAATAAAAAAAATATTTACCATCTGACTTCTGTTAAGATCTGTCATTGAGATATCAGCTATTTCCTCCAAAAAATTGCATTCATCCTTTTTGTTACTGTTTCCTGTCTAATCTTTCTCTTATAGCCTATGTCGCTGGTTCATTAACATTCAACATACAATTAGCATACTGGGCAGAAAAGCAAATTGAAAGAGTACTAGTATCTATTACGTTAAAGATATCTTTGCTCTAAAAAGTTACTAGTAACTAAAAAATAAGAACTAGTTCTATTTTGTCTTAAAAAAGGAAAGTATAATTAAGTACTATTGGAATAGGTACTAGTATTTAATAAATAAGTACTAGTAACGTTAGAAAAGACACTAGTACTTAAAGAATAAGCACTAGTAGTTAATAAATAAGCACTAGTCCTTAATGGCAAAAAATACTACTATCTAAAAAATAATTACTAGTAACATGGAAATAGATACTAGTGCAGTTTATGGATTAAATGTTAAAACGGCTTGCCATACAGTTTGTCCTTTCTGCTTTGTTTGAGATTTAAATTCTATCAGAGTTAAAACTTGCAGAAAGTTTACATCAATTAATGAATTTATAAATGTTCATTTTAAATGAAATGATGGGTGTGTATATATTTGTCTACAATTTCTCTTTGGAAAATTTTTATTGTATTTAAAAGTAGGGATAAGGGCATGAAATATTCTAGAAAACAATCTAGACACATGACAAAAAAATATTTTTTTAATGTTACATAATATGTAAAATTAATTTATATAATATATATTTACATTACATTAAATGTTTTAAAATATTTAAGTGAGTTTTATTAGAACGTAATGTTATTCGTACATTTTTTCTCTGCTCTCAGTTATACTAAGATTTTGAAGAGTTAAATATAATAAATAATATAAACTTAATTAGGTAAGACATTTGAGTAATGTTTTTAACATACTTGGCACATTGTCCTACCTAAACAACTGACGTGATAAAATACATATAACCCGCTTTATAAAGACTACAAATGTCTTTCTCCTTATGATTGTATTTAAATAATGATTTGCAGTAGGTGTGTTTGAATGACCTTTGTTTGTCACAAGTCCCCTGTTTGAACAGATGTGAAGAGCCTTAACCCTTCCCAACAAAGCCATCATATAATTAGTCAAGAGGGTGGGGTTTACAGCCATAATTTGTTCAAAAATTACATCAGGCACAGGTAAGAACAGGTAAGATGAGGCCTGTATGTCCTTTTTCTGTTGTTTTTGTACAGAATACACAGAGAATGTATGCTCTGCTGGTTCCATCTCTTCTGTCTGTGCTGGCTATAAATGTTGTTTCTAAAAGTTTGATAGTCAAAACAGTTCCCTGCATGGTGGTCACCACACATTTGATTTTGGTGGAAAGAATATTTTCAGATATTAAAGGGGTAGTTTACATGAATTAGAAGCACAAACCAAGGATTGTAAAGAAAATGTTGGATGATTTTGATACAAGCCAAGACAAGACCTTTGCTAAAGTAATGAAACACTGTTTTCTTTGTTCCTGCTGTACATTTCCCAGAGGAACACACGCAACACATACGTCTGACAACATCCGCTGGGACGGCTTCCGGTTACCACAGTCAAGAAGTGAAAAAAAAGTATTTATTATTTTTGAAATATGGATATTTTCGCGTTTTATTATGTTTGCGCACGCTTTATTTGACGTGTTTTGGACTGTTAAAGAGAACCACCCGCCCGCTGCAGTGATAAATGTGCCAGGACAATATTTAGTAACCGATTGCATTCGTCTGAAAGAAGAAAGTCACTTACACCTATATGCTTCGAAAGTGAGTAAAACAGCCTAATTTTCACTCATCTTCATTTTTGGAAAATCTAACCTTTTAACAGCTGAAAACGGAATGAATATCCATTATTTCTAAACATTAATCATTTTAAACAAGCATATAGTTCAATTTTATTGTATAAATTATCTACAAGAAATTGTATCTCTATAAAGTGTAATTTGATATTTTAAAAAACTACAAAAAGTCACATAACTGACCCAAATACAGCTAAAATAGTAAAATTATAATTACACATGAAAGACAAGAGTTTACCTAAAAACAAAAATATCAAAAACAGGTTGTTTTTTCTGATGTCTTCATTTACAGTGGCAGTGTTTTTAGTGCAGAAATAATTACGAAAATAACCTATATTCAAACTGACCTGGGATATTCATCAGTCTAAAAGCTGTGATCACGCTGCAGGTCTATGTGTACTAATAACAGCATGGCCCATAGGGGGCAGAGGTCATAGGTCTATTTCACATGTATTTGTGGTCACTGGTAACACTGACTTTATTATAAATACATCTGTTTATTTATCTAGTTGATTTCTTTGAAGACTTCCCTTATCCTCTAGCATAATTTAGACTTCGCAAACAGAGTCTTTATCAAGTGGTTTTGGGGTTAAACCCCACATTATCCCTTTGCCTCACTGTGACTTTATAATACAGCGCACAAACAGGCCGAGCAGAAATCCTTCTTAAAAAGCTTACCTTGCACAGATTCTTAAATTAGTGGTTTACATGTCTTAATACTCTGCTCTCCCGATGTCTAAGCACTTTATTCGTGATTCTTTCTTTTTGGCTGATATGACTCCACACCTGTGCAACATTTTTTGTCTAACCAAGTCCGCTTTATGTCATTTGTTACTTTATTTCACCAAATTATGATTCATAGCAGTCCACTTTATAAATCATCTGATTCTTGAGTAGACTATAATATTGAAATGTTCTTGAAGACTTACAGATGCATGGCTTGTCAGGAATTATACTATATAATTATTGTAGAAATTAGTTGTAAAATCTGTTTATATATAATTGTTTAACCTTTGTAATTGACTTGCACAAGGAATAGTTCGATTTCATATATGTCTTTCCTAAAAATCTGATTTGAGTTGAATTTGCACTGTCAATAAATAAGTAAACATTACATAAAGATGAATGAATACAATACTTATGAATAAAAGATTATGAATAAAATAATGGTCAAATTGCACTTCAAAACTTCGAAATATAAAGCGGAAACACACAGTTACAGAGCAACATGATTTGATTTAAATGCTCTTCGAAAGTTTGGAGTTTTTTGTGACCACAAAATGCAGCAAAATACAGTTAATTTTCAGCAGCTATTACTCCAGACTCCAGTGTCACATCCTTCAAAAATAATTCAATAATGCTGATTTGCATAGAATTATAGAATGTTTGTCTTTTGGAACCATTAATATATTTTCTGTCACTTTTATAATCAATTTAACTAATTTCTTTTAAATAAATGTATTTTGTAAATGTATTCATTTTAATTTAACATAAAAAAGTCACGCTTACTAGTAATAGTATATTGTAATTTATAAGGGCTCAAGATTACATGCTTTATGAAAAAAATGCTATAGGCAATGTCATCATCACCAGTACTTGGGATTCCTTTGGCTTCACCAGCTTATTGTTTACTCATTTCTTACAAAGCTCTGCATAGCACAGGAGGTGGTGTGTGGGGCCATTTCTAATAATCAGCAAAACAGCTTTATTAACCCTCTGTCAGCTTATCACAGCGGGAGGTGAACGCTTGCCGCCAGTCTCTGCGTGTTTGCGTCTCCCCAAGAATCTGTTTTGCTGTAAAATGCTCATATGCCGCCCAATTGTGCGCACACCTATCCCTGTGCTAATACTCCTGAGCCTCTCAGTGTTAAAAAATATAAGTCTGGGAAGTGCAGACGATGCTGTAAGCGGGTGGTGAGCACAAACTGTCAGATTAACAAGTCTGAGCACATGATCCTCCACAACATAGTCAGGAGGGCAGGCGCCCAATGAGACCCGATGCATCCTCTCATTAACACTACTCAGAGTAATTTCTGTGTTGCGCGCACACAAAAAACCCCAAAAATGCACATCTTGCTTGATTTCAACTGACAATGTCTTTTCCGTGGAAAAGGAAGCTGGGCATTTAGGTGTCTTACCCTCAGTCTTAAAGTGCTAACAGAGGATTACTGAGGTAAATGTTGAAAGAGGTTTAGCCACTGTGCTTAGGCAGTGCTCTTAATTACATTTCAGCAGAGTGTCCCGCGTGCAGTTGGACGAGAGATCATAGTGATGTCAGGTAAGGGGGGGCTTAAGCAGGCAGATAAAGCCAAGCTAATAGAGATAACATGAATCTGTAATTAAAGGTCTTTTTTAGTTAAGACCAGGAGCTGGCACTTGTTGGCCCGAGGCTTTTGCAGAAGGACTGGAGACCTCAGAGTGCTGAGTTGTGGACTTTCTTGCTGCAGCTTGAGGTCTCATGTTCATTTTGGAATTATTTTGCTTGTTTGGAATTAATGTGTTCATATTTTTATCCTGACTGAGAGTTTGGACAGATTCCCATTTCTCTGGCAGACATTCAGAGGTGAGTCAAATGAGAGTCTCTCCGTATTTATGCCTTCAGTTTACCTTCCACCATTTGTTGTTTTGCTTGCTTTGGCTATGTATTTTCACCTGTAATGTAAGCATTTAGACTGCATTTCATGCTCATTTGACTGATTTATTGTAATTATGTGCAACTTTACACGCATCGCAACTGTCACTTTGAATTATAAGAGCATATCCACTTCATTTTAACCAAATCTTTATTGATTTATTTGTTAAAAATCACTTTTTAAAAGTTATCAAGGTACTTGATGCTGTACATATGCTTGTGCTGCCATCCCAGACTTGGATGTCTACAATTGGACTTATCTTGTACCCTTACTGTACAAAGGAAGTACATTATACCAGATGATTATTATCTTCTCTACTATGACCTACCCAAATGCAAGGCTTGATTTAAGTCGTCAGCAGTTTTCCCTTAATTTATTCCTTTAATGAGATTAGCCACAAGCAAATCCTGCAGTTCAGTGACTTGGATATGGCATCACTTGTCACATATATGCCAAAAACTAATATTGTATTTTGTCTTTTCACCTCACATAGTATTGTTTTGTAAACATCTTGAAAGCTGCAAATCATCAAATGTTTTTGCAAGTCTACTCTTAATGTGAAACAATTATACTAATATTAAGGTGCCTACTTTTATTATAATATCTGCCATCTCAGTTAGAATGTATCATTTCTTTTTTTCTGAATAAAAAAAATACATATTAAAATGAATTATATAGCCATTGGTACATATTGTGTTTTTACATGAATCCATAATAATTATTAAAAAATATATGTATAAATTTAGTGAACCTAGTGAATCTTAAAATTGCTTCTGTTTTATTAGCACGAAGAGCATTTTAATATCCGAAGGCATGGTACATTTTTGGTACATTTTGCATTTGTATATATATATTTTTTTTTATTTTTTATTTAAAAAAATTGTTCTACATCTAAAAAAATATGATCTGTATTTATATATTGAATAATAAATACAGATAATAAATACGCTATCATTTACAGACTGTTCTGTGTATTAAAGTTTTAACATGGTTGACTGTGTGTCTGCCTGCACCACATTTACCACATAAACCGATTGTATACCAGATTTATATCCCAAGGTGTTTTTAGGACATCTCTGGGGCTAATGGAGGCTAATAGGCTTAGCACTTAGGGTGTATTGTCCGGTATGCTTACAGGCAAGGTTTGCTGAGGGTAAAACTCTAAACTCTGGGATTACCTCCAACACATCCCTTTAAAATGCTGTATAGTCAGGACTTAGCTAATAGGATCTGAGGGGGGAATAGGGGCCTTGAAGGTAGTTTGGGGGTTGGCTGACAGCAGGACCGCACACATGCAGGTCAGCAGATGTAGCAGGCAGACTGCTGGACTAACCGGAGGATTACAGGACTCAGATTAGAACGGCTCCTCATAACGGGTAATATGCACAGAGGCTATCCCGCACAGAATACAGGAGAATTCATCAAGGAATAAAAATCTGCAGATTTTATTATTTAGTTATATTATTCCAGTAAACACATTTTCACAGGTAGAAAAATGGACACTTCACCGATTATTTTTTTACATGACACATGAAGGGAATAATATCACAATACTATGTTAATATAATGCAATATTATATACTATAATATGTAACAATGGACCACAAAACCAGTAATAAAAATTAAAATGTTCAAAAATAAATAAATAAATAATATATGTATATATATTACTATATAGAACTTCTCAGGACTAGTGATAGGTCGTTCTTGAACAATTTGTTCATTTTTAAACAAATCTTTAATGTAACTCGGGAAGAACGAGTCGTCTCGTAGGAATGATTCGTTTCGGCCGCGCACGGCTCAGGCTGCATAGGTTAAGCTTATGGGGCTGTCACGTGATGAACAAACAACTCAAAAAACCCAAAGACTCGAGAGATGAACGAATCAATTCTGTTTCTGGCTCAGGCTCATTTCAGTAGCAAAATGATTCCAGCACTTTAAGACGCGAGTAACCGCATGAAACTGAAATAGACTACGATAGGAAATTTACAAAATATCTTCATAGAACATAATCTTTACTTTACATCCTAATGATATTTGGTATAAAAAGATAAATCAATCATTACGACACACTAAATGTATTTGTGGCTGTTATATACCCCTGAAACGTAAAACTGGTTTTGTGGTTCAGGGTCACATATTTTCTTAATGGTTATAAGCCTGTTTTTTGTTCGGCTCTGAGTGTTTTCCTTAGAAAATCCCAAGTACTGGTTACACTACTAAATTTCAAGATAATTGTTTTCACTGGAAGTTTACTACCACGCAACCAAGATGCTGACAAACTGGTTACAACCTATCATTTTCTGTCTTTGTATATGGTTTCTCAGTTTCAGACTCAAAAGGAGTGACATTACGGATATATCTTACACCTGAGTGAGTGAAGATAAAGCACAGGAGGAGTGAACAGGTACTTTATTACATGACATATACCTTTTTAACATTGATGTTTGAGTTCTCTTAATGTTTTTATCTTGGTTGTGTTGTTCACTGACCTAACAAGAAAGCACTAGTATTAGATAGTAAATAGTAGATTTATGAGCCAATGGTTGGGTTGTGTGTCTTGTGTCAATAGTAATGCGTCTTGCTGCTATTACAGTTTTTACACATTTACAGGTTTTACACTTTCATGCCCTTATCTGCAGTTACAAAACTGTGCCAACAGGTGGTAACAAGTGGCTTTTTATTAGTGAATCGTTGAGTAATTCACTAAACCAATTCATTTAAAATGTTGATTTATTTACGAACAAAGAGCTTCAGTTGTCATTGGACTCTGTATTGGACTCTGACATTGTATTTTTAGTCCATGCAATGCAGTGAGTGCTTTTTAACGTGCAAAATTTAGAAAATGGATGTGTTTGTTACACTCAGGAAAGAGGGAGTGTCATGACCCCACGTGAACAGCTCAGGAAGATATCAGCGCTTGGAGAGCAAGGCGCTTTAGATGAGAAACACTGGTACCGACTTGTCAATGGAATGTCTGCTGGAGGTGAGAGGTCATCACAGAAGTGTTCATAGAACAATTAATCCAGAGGGGATCGCAGACTTAAAGAAATATGGCTAAGAAAGAGCTACTAGTGTACTGACACCTTCCTCTGTTCCCCTGTGTGTGAAGCAGAGTTACGGCAAAGGCAGGAGCTCATGATGAGGAACCAGATGGCCATGGCTCCACAGATCTTGGCTCAGGGGCAGCAGAGACTGCAGGGTGTGCCTGCACAGTTCGATCCCCGCTTCATGGAAAGGTCTGTTGGAATGAGCACCAATACAGTAAAAGAGAATGAATTTATAGTTGATCATGGACATTTTAGGTTCAGTTTATAGGAGCTTTTTTGCCATGACAGTTGCTACTGCAGATCAAGTAAAATTTACATGTAACAAAAAAATGGCTGTAGTTCAAATTAAACAGAGTAGTACTATGCAGATTAGAATTTTATATCTAAATTCAAATTTGATTTGTCACACACAAAATAGGACACTGAATTGGAAAGAAATTTGGGAACAGGAATTACTAACACAGCAAGAAAATTGCAACACAGTATAGAAAATAGTAATAGAATTATTTAACAGTAATGTAAGCTTTGTTAGTTGAATTTTTAATGATGACTTTAATCCTCTTTATCTTTAGGGAAATGGTGCCACCCACTGAAATGGTATCAGCTGATGCTAGACAAATCCACATGGGTGCTCACCTCGGCCCACCTCTGCCCCCAAACTCTAATGTTATTCCAGGCAGAGGATTCCCTGGCACAGGTTAGAATACAATTATGTACTGGTTAAATGTATGACAGCTCAGTGAGGAAGGATAGCCTAATTTTAGAAATGTTTCCCATTTTGCAGGTTACGGATTCCTTCCAACTGAATCCATGGAGACGGTTGCTAGACGACAAGAGTTAATTCACAAACAGAACATAGCCCGGTAAATTTCAGTGTATTTGATATACAGATATTCAATAGGAGCCAAATTAACAGTACTTGTAGTAGGATGTTGTAGTTTATGCCTTGTAAAGAGAAAAATGAATTTAAAATATATCACCACGTTGAAAAAACAGGCATTCGCTGATTGTAATTTCATTTACTTTTTTAATGAGGATGGAGATGAATGCTATCCTGCACCAAAAAGAACTGGAGAACGCTCACCAAAAGGGTCTTATTGGGATGGAGAATCCCATGATGTACCAGGGCATCCAACCCAATCCAATGGCCTTCAGAGGACGCCAGAGACTCCCAGATGGTCACGATGTATTCGTTCATCGCACCGCTCTTGAAGACTTGCACGCTAATAGTCTCCTCATGTCAAGCCCTTATCCACCAATCAGCACACTGCAAAGGGAGCGAGGACGCAGAACCGGCAGAAGGACCGCCAATCATAAGAGCTCAGACAGCAGCATCACTCTCCCCAAAGGCCAATCAGAAGAGAAGAACATTGAGCAGAGTCCAGGAGCTGCCTCAGGGGAAGAGAAGGAAGTTGAAGGCAAAGGCGAAATGAGCAATGAGGCCACCACCACCAAACCACACCAAACCAAAGTAGAAACAGAGCTGTCTTCTGGATGTAGCAGGAAAGGTTTTAAGGAAGGAGAGCCTGGGATTCGCAAGGCATGTATTAGTGGACAGGAGGGATGTGCAGAAGTTACCAACTGCAATGCTGGCACCAGTGACAAAGACATATCCAACCCTTGCTCGGCTTTCCAAGAAAAGTTTCTGTACCCGTCTGCCACTGGCCCACTCACAGGAATGCCCTACATGCTCCCTGTGCCAGGAAATGGACTTGTACCACTTGGTGTGTTTGTTTGTTAGTTTTGATTTTTAAATGCAGTTTTGACTGTGTTCAACTGTATTTGTTTTCATATTATTTATATACTATCATAACATGTATTAATGCTATGATGAGTAAGACTTTATTATATTTTCTGTTTTTATTTTAGTGGAAGTTTAAGTACTGTGCTTTTGTCAGTTGGGGAGGGGCGGGGTTACATATTTCAATGTAGCTTTAATTAATTTTTATTTCTGTTTTGGTACTTTTAGTATTTAGACTAAAAATGTAAATATATTTAAACAGTTTATTTCAGTTAGCTGCCAAAAACATTACATGTTTTTCATGTAATATCTATATTTTATATTCAGCTTTACTTAATTTTTACATTTTTTTTTAACAACTGCTCTTTTACTATTTGTTAGGCACATTTTTGTTAGCCACTATACACTATTTGTGCACCAGCACTACTTGTGATGAGGGAGATCCTACCTCATTAGTTTTAGGAAATACTAAAAACATGATGCATTATAGTCATCGATACCTATTCATTTCTTGGTTTGAATTTTTAATTAGGACATCCTAATATCTTCCTTAATGGAGAAGAGATGACTTCATTAGAAGATATTCGCAAGTGGTCAGTTGATGACGTCTACAACTTCATCAGTGAAATACCAAGCTGCGCTGAATATGCACAGGTAATAAAAACTAAAATGACAAAATTAAATTATAATTACATAGGTTTAAGTCTCACTCTCTTGTATTTCACCCATTGTAGACATTCAAAGAGCACATGATTGATGGAGAGACGTTACCTCTTCTTACAGAGGACCATCTCCTGGATACACTTGGTCTGAAGCTCGGGCCAGCTCTTAAAATACGATCACAGGTATTTGCCATCTTTCAAAAGGAGCAAATTCTATCTCAACAAGCAGGTTAATCATTACAGTGAAATGAATATTTAAAAATTCAGTTAATTAATTATGTATGTTGTGTATAAAATGAAATGTTACTGATCATTTTAAGGGTTCTCTCTACTCCAAGTGGTCGTTGGTCTTTAAAAAGTTAAAGTTAAAGTATAAAGATTGAACTTGCTAACCAATTTGGTTGTTCTGTTCTGTGTACAGTTGTCCCGACGGCTGGGTAACATGTTGTACAACATGATGAACTTGCCTCTGCCCGTCTCTGGTCTGCAGCCTCCTCCTGAGAAAAGCGGGGACAGATCATCAGACATCAGCTCTCCCCTCAACTGCAACAGTGTAGAGCTGCTCGGCAGCCCCAGAGACACAGAGGCTCTTAAATCTACAGAGCCTGTAAGTGAAGCTGATATTCCTTCACCAAGCCAGATGAGTGAGACCACCTGAAAGAGCATGCAGTAATGCTGGACTTTTTTTGTACCTCAGAATCCTTTTCTGTTTTGATACCTAATGCATAAGGTAGACAGGCACTGGCATGTCTGTACTGAATATACAGTACTGATCACATATTTCTAAATATTCATCATAAATATATTATGATCCGTGTTATGCAGTAGGTTCAGAATGTGGTCTTCAGCAGAGTTAGATTTTCGAATGCAGGATATTTCTGTATATGTATATTTTGTAATATGTTAGCAAATCAGTTGCAAACCATTTTTGTCCTTACTGCAGCCTTTTTTATTGTAAAATTGTATTTTGGTTTTTACTATAAACTTACTATACATGTGTTGTTTGCTATTGAGAAAATAAAAAGGATTACTTCTTTGGTCTTTATTTGATTTGTTTGATGTGTTAAAAAACATAGACAGCATTTTCCACATAGAATATACAATATAATTTTTATCCACAAATAAAAATACACGATTTATGATATGAATAAATATAGTTTAACTCCCTGTTTTTTTATATTTTGTGAATATCAAATCAAATGTAGCCTAAATAAATATTAAAAATAAATAAATAAATGTAAAATGTCTTTTCCTGTCTAGTGTTCTGTGGAATCTTATTTTGAAATGTTGTCTATGCTTCCCTTCTGCCTCCGCCCCTTTGTTTGACACTATGCTCCCTGTAATGGCAATGGCCATTTTGAGCATTTTGGCTGTACACCACACCCCAGAGGCCTCATCTGCCTACAAGTGTGCTCTAGATGCCCCATCTATTTACAAGTCTGCCTCGATGACTTTTTCTCTTGAGTGTGTTCCCAAGTCTACCCCAGAACCCCCAAAGGTGTCGGCTGAGGCCGTAGATCCTCTAGAGGTTCCGCCAGTGGCTGCACATCCCCCAGATATGTCGGCTCAGGCCATAGATTCTCTGGAGGTTCCGCCGGTGGCTGCACAACCCCCAGGGGCATCGGGTTGCCCAACAGACTCCCTGGAAGCCAACAAACCCTTGTCCTTCCCTGTCACAGTTAAGGAAACCGCCTCTGAGTCTTCTTTATGTCTAGTCACAGCCACGCTGGCCGTTGAACCCTCGTCCTGCCCTGCCACAGCCATAAGGGCAACCACAGAACCCTAACCTTGCCCTGTTACGGCTACAGAAGCCCTGAACCTCCCATCTGCCCCGGCTCCTGCCTTGGGGACCACCTATGAAATGAACAGCCGTTAAGGCCGCCAAAGTACTCTTGTCCAGCCCAGTCATGGCCATGTGGGCTGCCAATGAACTCTCGTCATGCCTAGTCCAGGCCATGGAGCTCATTGAACTCTTGTCCTGCCCTGCCACGGCCAGAATAGGCGCCATTGAACCCTCGCCTTGCCCTGCTATGGGTATGGAAGCCATCTCTGAGCCCCTGTCATGCATTATCATGGCCACGGAGGCCACTGAACCCCCTTCCTGCCCTGTTTCTGCCATAAGGGCCGCCTTTGACGCCTTGCCCTGCCCAGTCATGGCTAAGAAGGCCGCCCTGGAATCTTCTGCCCAGTTACTGCCATCAATAACCTTTCTATGCTCTCTGTTTCAGTCATTCCTGTTTTGTCTTGGGGCTCCGACGTGGAGTGTGTCTGTCCCATCGGCTCCACCCTGGAGGGTTTCCGAGTCGTCGACACTGCTCAATAATACTATTAATTTATTAATTTGAATAGTGTTGAATCACTGATCATTCAATACAGCATATGCAAAAACGTTTGTATTGATATTTTAGTATTACGTACTTACATTTTTTTATGTTTTGGTCAGTTCATGTAATTTAGTTTTTATTGTTTTTTTATATACATTGAATAAAATAAGTACGTTTTAATAGATTTATTTTTATTAATGTTAATTTGATAGCTAATATTTATCTAATTCTCACAGAGCTGCAGAGGTGGACAAAGTACACAAATCCATTACTTGAGTGAAAGTATAAATACAACTGGTCAAATATTACTCCACTACAATTGAAAACTGTAAACACATTGTTTTTTACTTAAATGAAAGTATAGTACTTGTTTTTAAATGTACTTAAGTATTATGAGTAAATTTCCAGTTAAGGCATAGTTTCATTATTGTTGCATTGTTGTATGTTATACTTACAATACCTTATACCTCTGAAGCAACCTACTGTGTAATAAAGAGCTTTTAAGAATGTAAAAAAAAAAGCAATAGAAACAGTTTTGGGACAGCCATAATCGTTTTCAGTCCTTCCCACCATCATAAAATAGCATAGTAGTGTTCTTACACAGCTGTAGCAGTGTGTACACAGTACACACATCAAAATGTATTCACTCATCCACATTTGAATCAAGTGTACACTGAAATTTCTTTAATCAGAAAAAAAAATAAAAGTAAACAAATCATCCAACCTGCTAACTTAACAACACAACCATAGATATAACTGCCCAACAGCAACACTGCTTTACATGTAGGCAAAAAATTGTGTTTTGAAAACAATGATACTGTCTCTTACCACTGATAGGTGTCCATCACCTGTAAAAACACCAATCGCATTTAGAGAAGAAAAAACACACACTGTTTTTAAAGCTGCTACATAGAAACAACTTTCTACTTTAAGGACCCTGGCAGAAATGTAGTGGAGTGAAAAGTATGATATTTGGGCTTCAAATGTAGAGAAGTCATAAGTTTAAAAAAATAACTCAAGTAAAATAAAGATACTCAAAAAGTGTACTTAAATAAAATACTCAAATAAATGTACTTCACTGCTGTCCGCCTCTGCAAAACTTTGTATCTTAACCTGACATTACAGCACCGTTGCAGTGCCTCACCTGCACTTCAGATGGCAGTATTCATTCATTGATTTTAATTCGCCAAGCGAAGAAGTGAGCTATCACTGGCTGTTCGAAATATCGCGAGACTTCCCTCTGTTCGTGACCACGTCAAGGGAACCCAGAAGTTAGAAATCATGGCGGAGCGCAGGAGACACAAGAAACGAATTCAGGTACCGAAATCACGTCACTCTTGCTGTTAGAGGCCCAATCGTAGATCGTTGTTTGGTACTGAGTCGTTTTTAATGATAGTGTTCCTCTTGACCCAAAATACAATGGTACTTCGATCCGTTATTTTTGCAATGCTTTCATATGGGAGGTGGATTATTTGTCAGTGTTGGCGCAGTTTTTGCGCTTCTCTTGGGTAATGCATTGTACCTCTTCAGCGAGCATCTAATCATATATATTGCTCGGTGGATTTGAAGTGCGCTTGACCTGATTTTGCTGTCTCTCTCTGTGAAGAGTATGTATCTGGTGGCACAGCTGATGGAGTTGGCCATCTTAGCTCGGTTTGCAGGCTGCTCTCTTTACCAGCTGCTGTCTCATGTGCTTCATCAATTTGACCAAATAACGTCCATAACGCAGCACTTCTGATCGCCAAATCTGCACCTAATTGCAGGTTAAATAAAGGGGCATATCACTCACAAATGGTTTACTCAATTCCATGTATTGTTTTATTTTTGTAGTACAATTTGACTTTATTTAGCGTTAAACATATAGGCAGAATGCGTGTGTCGCCATTTATTTTTTTTACTGTAATAAAAAAGTTTGAATTAAACCGTGCTTGCCAGTTCATAACATCTTGTATTTAAAGGTCCGTTAGAAAACACCTACAGGTTTCAAACCAGTAAATGCTAAAAGGTCGTTCTCTGTTATTTAAAGCCATTCTCCTTTATTAAAACGTGTAACGTCCTCAATGTCAATCAGGCACAAGTAGTACATTATGTACATTTGCTTCTAGTACACTACTTGGACAGCATGTTTGGACAAAGTAGTCAGAATGCGTTTGTCATCCACAAAAAAGCATTATCTGGCTTGGCTGCTTATTTGTTTTGGGGCAGATTTACTGTGTGTCCCCCGTAATAAATGTGACGTGTTCATTGTCTTGATAAGAGAGTCACTCTTCGTGATCCTTCCAGCGTGTTTGTTAGTTTTTGCTCTTATGCAACAGGTTAAAATCCACCGTCCTTGCTGGACAGCTTTCTTATTGTGAATAAACATATAAGTTAAGTAAAATAGTGAAAAGGACATTTCCCACTCTTTTGTATGTCAGTTGATTAGATTATGTACTTATTCACAATCATTAGGAACACTAAAACCAATCTAATCAACCCAAGCAGACTTAATTATTGTTCTCTGTAAAGGTGCAAGCTAGACCTAATAGGCTAGTTCAAAAGTTAAAGTCTGTTATTATTTACTCTTGCTTTTTCCCCCCAAACAAAGAAATTAATTTGGAACCATAACATAATCTTAGGAAAGAAAAAAAATCGTACAGGTTTGGGACAACATGAGGAGGAGTAAATGATGACAATTGGCTTTTTTGTTGAACTGCTTCTTCAAGCGGTTTATCTGAAGCCTATCTAATGTAGTACAGTTGTTACCAATGGGCCACCAAACCACAACTTAGAACAAGAGAAGTTATTGTTAACCAAGGCCAAGTTGAGACAATATAATCAATAAACATCTGGTTGTTTTCCTTCACAAAATCCTGAGGAATATCAGGCAACCTGCCAGTAAGCTTTTCACACCCAGACAAATACTGCGTTTATATGGTCTTCACTGAATATATTTCTCTGAGTCATGCAGGAGACGTTCTGACCAAACGGAGTATGACCGATGGTTTATGCAGCTCAAAAACACTCATACTAAGACCCGTAGCTTCAGAGCGGAGTTATGTCTGGTAGTCATTCGTTACTCTATAAATGGTGTCTCTGTAGCCCGGCTTATTGTCAGGATTTGTGAGGGTCTTTTTTCTTTGTGTCGAAGTGTGGTCACACTGTACTGCAAGTAATGACCTTTATGATCTTAGTAAATGGGGTCAGTGAGGACCGAATGGAGACTGTAATTTCAGTGTATAGATTACACATGACTGTAGACCAGTGTGTGGTGAGCTGTGGCTTTTAATTAGTTCACATTCATTGAGTAGATGACCGACGAGGGTCCTGCTGTCAGTTGCGGGAGATTCATTTCAAAGCTTTTGAGACGGGTTCGCTGGATTCCTGCTCTGCTGTTATGTGATGTCATTTTTCGTTGGAACTAAGTGCGTTTAGCCAAAGAGACAAACCAGCTTTTTGTCAGACTCTTGGCTTCCGTTGTATCTATTAATTTTGCTTTATACTATTAATATCTAGGTCCTCTCCTGTGAAGTCTCACTGGTCCAGAATCATGCTCTACATAATAGGGATGCGTATATTAAACTTATTATTAAAATATGATTGTTATAATCCGTGTTGCTGTTTTTTTTCTGTTTCATGTTAATTTTGCTGAATAAGAAGTATACATTTTCTTGGAAAAAAACAAAAGTTAACCAAAAGTTTTTAAGCAGTAGTTTATCACTAATTATAGGGCTGGGCGATATATATCGAACGGTATATTATGCGCATCTTCGTCAATAAAGCCGGTTCTTTGATTAGCAGTAAATCTTCGTCAGCTGTTTTTTAAAGGAACTCCAGCTTATACACAGAGCCGTAGATCACTGAGAAGCTGCGCCATCGAACCACCCGCGAAACTAACGCGGAGCTTCTCAGTGATGTACGGCTCTGTTCATAAACTGCCGCTGCATTTAAAAACAGCTGACGAAGATTTAGCGCTAATCAAAGAACCGGCTTTACTGATGAGATGCGCATAATATATTGTTCGATATATACCGCCCAGCCCTAACTAATTACCTAATGGCATGAATTAAGAAATATTGTACATTGTGCTGCTTAGCAGTATATTCAATTTGATTAAACTGCATCTGTTTTGATAATCAGCAGTTTTATCATCATGACTTTATGATCTTGGATCTCTCTTCTTCAGGAGGTCAGTGAACCTACCAAGGAGGAGAAGGCGGTGGCCAAGTACCTGCGCTTTAACTGCCCCACCAAATCCACCAACATGATGGGACATCGAGTGGATTACTTTGTGGGTCAGTGTGCTCTTTCCTGCCTTGCTTTATTGTGTTTCCTCTGCATAGGGTTTAGTTATCCTTGATTTCTGTGTTGAGTTCTCAACCAAATGTTTGTTTTCGGCTCATCAGCCTCCAAAGCAGTCGACTGTCTGCTGGATTCAAAGTGGGCCAAAGCAAAGAAGGGAGAGGAAGCTTTGTTCACAACCAGAGAGTCGGTAGTGGACTACTGCAACAGGTAACCTAGGCCTTTCTTTCGTTTCAGGATACTGTTTGGAGTTTCAATGGTGTTTGATGCTACAAAGCTGTTGAAGAAATCACTTATTGTCACCCATGCAGTAAAAGCACTTATATTGTGAAATATATTTTAATTTGTCATTTATTTGTGTGACTGCAAAACTGAATTTTCAGGATGCTGAATAAAAAGTTCAAAAGAACAGCATTTATTTGAAATGTTTCGTTACATAAGTTGTGATGCGATTAGGAATAGTTACTAATTTGAGCCGTATTGCTATTCACAGGCTCTTAAAGAAGCAGTTTTTCCACCGAGCCCTGAAAGTGATGAAGAAGAAGCCAGAGAAAGATGGAAAGAAAGAGAAGGAAAAAGAAAAGGAAAAAGAAAAAGATAAGGCTAAAAGTGACAGCGGCAAAGAAGAGGAGAAAAAAAGTAAAAAGGACAAAGACAAAAAGAAGGACTCTGAGGCTACGGACACAAAGAAGGAAAAAAATGTACTACATCATCTGATAGGATGAGGAAACGCAAATACGTTCTGTTACATTTGAGGTGTTTTTTGCATACGTGCATATCGTCATTCTTGTTTTTAACTCTTGTTTCTGTGTGCGTAGGATGACAGTCCAGGATCTCCAAAGAAGAAGAAGGATGTGAAAAAGAAATTCAAGCTGGAACCTCACGAGGACCAGCTGTTCTTGGATGGAAACGAGGTCAGGATGACTTTAGAAAAGCATCTCATGGTTGCTTGTAAATTTCATACCTTTTTTTTATTTTAAGATGAATTGTCATAAAGGAACTGCAATGAAGGCTTTTCTGCTTTATATTGCATACAGTGTAACATTAATATGCATGCACTTTATGTAATACTTTTTTTTTTTCCCCCCACATTATAAATAAAATAAAATTATAAAATGTACGATTAACATTAAGGTTTTATAAACGTTTTGGTGCGAATTTAAATATTTACTTTTTCATTATGTGTATTATTATTTATTAAATCATATACAAAATCATTTTTAGTTAGTTGACAAATTAACATTTCATATTTTTTAAATGTAGATTTTAGTTAGTTTTTTTTTTTTTTTAATCTAATATTTACATTTCTTTTCCAGTTACCTTAAATGATTTGTAAACCTTTTTGCCTTATTTAACAATTTCAACACTGGTACCCTAATAATAATTTTATGTCAGTTATATAATTGTTTAAAATCACAAGTTGTGTTTGTTAACATTAGTTAATGCTCTGTGAACTAACATGAACTAACTACTATATAAACAACTATAATAAATAATATATATAATAAACAACTGTATTTTCATTAACTAATATGAACAAAGATTAATTAAGGCTGTAATAAATGTGTACTTCATTGTTTGTTGATGTTAGTTAATACTAATGTTAACAAATGTAAAGCGTTACCTACATTTTTTCTGGCTATGAATGAAGCCACTGTTGCTGATACGGTGGTAAATTCTAAATAAATGTCATTATAAGTATTATTTTTAAAGATAAAAATACCTGACAAATGTAAGGTTATTTTTATATTTAATTATATAATGACTACACAAATACAACTTTGTTCTAATGAAAAAGTTACAATATCTTTCTTCCCCGCAGGTTTATTTTTGGATTTACGATCCAGTCCACTTTAAAACCTTTGCCATGGGCTTGATTCTAGGTGGGATTTCTTTTCTCCAGCTTAACCTGACTGTTATTTCTTTGGCTCCAGTACTGATTCAGTGCTCCGTGTGTGTTTGCAGTCATTGCCGTCATCGCAGCCACACTGTTCCCGCTGTGGCCCGCTGAGATGAGAGTCGGTGTGTATTATCTTAGCGTGGCAGCAGGATGCTTTGTCGCCAGCATACTTCTCCTGGCCATCGGTATGAGCTCTACCGATACTTAACATTGCAGTCCAGTGACACCAAATCCTCTGTCTTTTCTCATCTTATTTCTGGTTTTCCCTTTGGTTCAGCTCGCTGCATCCTGTTCCTGATCATCTGGCTAGTGACAGGCGGCCGTCATCACTTCTGGTTCCTTCCCAACTTGACAGCCGACGTGGGCTTCATCGACTCCTTCCGCCCCCTCTATACACACGAGTACAAGGGTCCGCGCTCCAGCTCCAAGAAATCCAGCAGTGAGAAATCCGACAACAAGGATTCCAGCAAAGCGCAGAAATCAGATAGCGAGGACAAATCGGACAGCGAGAAGAAAGACGGCGATGAGGATGAGGATGACGACGACAATAAAGAAACGGAGGAAGCTGGCGCAGAACGTCAGTCGGACACGGACAGTGACAGACGCGAGGACGAAGGATCGCAGCACAGCAACGGCAACGACTTTGAAATGATCACCAGAGAAGAACTGGAGCAGCATACAGAGGAAGAAGAAGAAGACGAGGAAGAGCAAAGCGAGACAAAGCCCTTGACTGTGCAGACATAAACGTTTTCCTCACGCCGCACACATACTCCCATGCTCCATGTGGACCTGCTGACGTACTTCTGTCATGTTCGGAAGATGTTTCCCATTTCTGTTCAGACTGAGATCTTCCTATGTGAAAACAGACCGGCTTAAAGGTTAAACAAGAACAGATAACGGCTATGATGACAATGGATGATATAGCAAAGGAAATGCTCCCCCCCTCCACTATGGATGCAAGAACCGCAAGTCTCCCTGCCCCTGTGTTTTTCTTTCATCTTTATCTAATGTCAAGTATTTTGCTGTATAAACATGTCAGTAGTGGATTGGTGAGCTTTCACAGTGGTTTTTATCCCACATATGAAGGCTTGCTGTCCAGCCTAGTGAGAGAAATTCAAATCTGGAAGTTTTTCGTTTCTTTTGTACTGTTAGATGCATTGGATAGTTTGGACGGACCAATATATTTTTTCGTAGATGCCTAATAAGTGTTACTTTCTATCGTAAATCTCAATGGCACTTGGTGACGTAGCACCTGTGACATTTCTGTGTGGAAACCTGGGAGATCTAGCTTGGTTGTATTTTTGTGGACTTGTGACATGGTCGGCCTCATACATTTCTGCAATCACATTTTGTGACCCTGATGAGGACTAGTCCTTGCTAATGGAAATGGAGAAGTTCATAATCCCAAACAATATCTTTGATTGTAGTAGGCAGTTATTTAAAAGCAAACTCCAGTTGAGTCTCATGAGGTTGACTGCGTCCAGAAGGGGAAACTACATCCACATTTGTGCCAAATGATGCTGGTTATTGACGGTTCTTTCATATACATTCAAATTCTGAACCAACTTCCAGAAAAAATACTTCAAACTATTCATACTGTAAATCGCATCCGTGCATCGTAGGCTTTCCCATCGGGTCTTCAAACACGGAGGTTGACAAATCGTACTTCCCCCCCCCGAGGGGCTGTGGTCCAAAATATCCTGTTAGTTAGTTTGAGTTTTAATAGGGCCAAGGTCCAATACTGTCCTTCCGTAGGGTTCCATATTATTGGCTAGAGTATTATTTTACATTAGCTGTTTCTTTGACTCATACTGAGGATGATATTTATGAGATAAAATACAAATGTATCATTTATATATGGATTCTATAAATCTACCAGAGATGTTCATGCCAGCAGTTCAGGTTCAGCATGAACTGTACTCTATTTTATAATGTCAGACACACACAAGTTTTCATTTTACTGCATTTTCTACAAGTACTAAAACCACCAAATGTTTTTGATGATGGAAAGGTTGTTGTTGGATCATGTATTGGAGTGCATCTGCAGCGCTTCAACTCTAGCGGTTATCAAATGCGCACAAGAGGCTGCAAAGGTGGTTCTTCTATATTAAACCCTTGTTTAAGCATCCATCAAAATTCATGGTCATCTCAAGTTCACAAGGAGCAGGGAAAGCCCTCGTGCCTGAGTGAACACCTCTCTTTCTTCTTCAAATGCTTTATCCATGTCTGTAAGTAAATGATCTTGTTGGTCACACTTAGTGTTCCTGTAGAAGTACTATGTATGTCCTCAATATTCTTTGTCATTGACTTTGAAGACCTGGATAGACTGGGCATGACACTATGTGTAACTAAAGACATATGTACTTTTTCACCTTTGTTTTCTGTCCCGTTGTCTTTATCTCTCAAAGATGCTGATACGTCAGATTTTTTTTTTAATTGGCTGTCTGTAATAAAATGTAGTGTTACATCATTTATAAAAACAATCTGAAATCCCATTATTATTTTTTATGTGGTCAGCATCAACTAACTAATTGTCCGTATTTGGATCAATGTTGAGGACTGTCTTTTTGCAATATCTGGAAAATAATTTAAGTGTCTGTCAGAAACTATATCTGTATCCTTTCATTGCAATAAAAATATAGAACACAAGAAATTTTGATCGTTTTGTTGAAGAGCAGCACAAAATTGATGCTTTAGTTTTTAATTTATTATAATTTGTTAATGATACAATTGATTTAGCAAATTGTATTACTGATTACAACATGTTATAAAGCCCTAAAATACATAAGGATACATTTCAAAAGATAACATCCGAGATAAAAAGAAACTTTTATTGAAAGATTACAAATGAGCTAGGTCATAAGATCTCTTATTTACATCAAACCGTAAACAGCTTACTTTCAGCTATACTGAGTTCTTATGCAATGACATGACTTTGCAGTGCCGGAAATATTTCATGATAAATGCAAAACATACAATGCATCTCTAAATGAAAAGATCACAGCTTAGTCTATTAAATATTCAACTAAACAGATAATGGCTTTAGATTTTTTTGTTTTTAATGCAAGTTCCTGTGCAGCCACAAGGAGGCTACACTGTTCTTTGACAGGAACTGCTTGGGTTTGACAGCCATCCAAGCTGAGGAAACATTAATTATTTGATTCATATTCTGAATTAACACACAGGTTAATCAGGTTGGATAAAAGTCAAACACCAGCTTGAGCTACAGGATAAAGACTGATAAACCACATTCAACTGTAGTAATTAAATGTACAATGGTGACTAGCAGAGCACACAAAACTGACTGCCGGCATGCTAAACTGACAAAGGAGGGCTCCCCATACAGTTTATCACAAATGAGGAACCAGTGACAAACCACACAGAAAACCAAGCTTTATCTGTTTGTAAGTGAGAACAGTCTGTGGACACAAATACAGAGGCTACAGTTAAACACGCACGCACGCACGCACACAAAACCAAAACCAAAAAAAAAAAAAAACACCTTGAAATGAACATTTACGCTCAGTAAATGAACGACAACACATTTCATACTATGATGTGCATTTCAATGTTTAAATATGTGGTGGATGATATGCAATTTTTGTAACCTGAACTTTTTAGAAATGGATAAATCTACATAAACCTAGTTAATTTTTTTATAATTCTTAATAAACTGTAATAAAACAAAACATACTATGATGAATCAGATCAGTTTATCATGTTGTGAAGCAGTCAGCTGCAAAAAGAGTTCTCTAAAAAATACTGTCTGCATAACGTTTAGTAGTCACACTATGATCTTTCATGTTTGACCTTTCAGTGAAATATTTTGTTGCGGTTAAATTGCAAGTAATCCAGGCTGACCTCTAACAATAAATGTTATTTCTCAGGTATTACATGAGCTTTTATTGCGATGAATGATGAAATCTGTAAATCTGTGAACATAGAAATGTGCAATGTAAAGTAAAAATAAGAATTCTGAACTCTACCCCCATTTCAGTGAGTCAGAATGGAATGTAAAGTCAGTGAGAGTATATGTGTGATTTGTGGTCTCAGTTCTCAGTTTCTGAAGAGTCGCTGGCATCAGTTAGACGTGTTTGCTTTTTACGGACGTTCCAGTGGAGACACTGAGCCAAACTGTCAAACCAGTCATACACCAGGTCATGACAACAGATAGAAGGGACCGGGAAGCAAGAGGTTGTGATCTTAATGCTACAATCGAAAAAAAGAACACATGATTAACAGCTGCGACTGAGGAAAAAAAAAAAGGACAAACTGATTTTGAACTGAAAGGTTGAGGTCCCTACTAAAACTGTTGATGCTCATTTCCATAACTGTAATGCAGCTATTGTTGTATCACTGGATTATGGCAGAGGTCAAAGCTGTTTGCTTATGGGATTGTGTAAAAAGAGTTTCACCTGTCCCCATGCTGGATTTCCTGCCTCTTTCTTCCATCAAATGAGACCCAGGCTGTGTTCCGAGCATCAGGCGATAGTGTTATCTGCAGGGTAAACACAGTGAGCACAAACAAAAAGCTGTTTTGAAGATGCTATATTTATGAGACTGAAGCAGAAAAACCACAGTCCTGTTCTCACCATGAGCTCCACTCCTGCAGGCACCACGATTGGTCTAAAAGAGAGTGAGTGAGGGCAAATGGGGGTGACCATGATGGCAGGGACATTAGGGTGGATCATGGAAGCTCCCGCCGCGGCAGCATAGGCCGTGCTACCCGTGGGGGTGGAAACTATTACACCTGCATAGAAACACACCACATATTTGCATTGATTTTCATGGCAGCTGGACTCTCTTGTCAAAGCAAATGAAAAGACCAGTTTTAGTGCCACCAAAAAAAAAAAAAAAAAAAAAACATCAAAAGCTACGTGATTAAAGTTACGATAATAAAGTCGAAACTAGGGATGTTCATTTGAACTGTTTAACCGTTAACTGACCATATGAATTTTGACCAATTAACACAATCAGTTAAACAGTTTAAAAGGTCACTTTATTTCAGTATTTTACCTACTCATAGTCTTTATAAAATTGTGTTGACAAAAAAAAAAAATTCGCATTTTATTGGCCACATTCACACAGCAATTTTCTGTTTTAACATTTTTTTTGATTGATGTTTTGTTTCCTTTACAATATTATACATTAAAAATAATCTCTTTTTTTTTTTCATCGGGCTACTTAAATTTATTTTGGGCCACCGAAAACTGAAGAGTACCTGTCCGAAGGGCTACCAGGGATTTCGAAAATTTGTGAGCCCTGCAGCCTCAGTGTTTTTACTGTTATTTTTCCTCAATTTAATCTTCAAAAACCTTAATCAGACCTCTTTTGAGTGGCTTGTACAATGGTGACCAGAAAAAAAGAGGATCTTTCAGTTTGAAGCTAAAGTGCATGTTTGTGCTCACCGTCTCCCTGTACAGATGTGATGAGGCGTCCATCCAGGTACAGATCTACATTAGACAGGTACGATGAAGGCCCTCTGTCCACCACCACCTCATTAAGTACCTTTATATACACACACATAATATACATATTACAGAACTGCACATAAAAGCATCTAACAAACAGATGTGTTTATGCACACCATGCCACTTTGATCTAAAATATCTTGGATGCAAAAATGCAGTCAATGTCAATGACATTGCTATGGCAACTGGAAATACAGACCTATCACAGCTGTTATTTAAAACATAACTCCAATTATGTCTGTTACCATGGAAAATATTTCTAAACAGTCTTGAAGGACAAATGGATGGATTCTCCCCTCAAACTTATATTTTTAGAACGTCAATTGGCAGAGATTCAGGCATCTTTGTTGTGCATCTTTTTAATATTTGTTTTTCTGAGTATTGCATATCTTCTTCATGTCTCAATCCTAACATAATTTATAGTTATCATAATAAATGTTTTACCATTTGTAAACAATTTGTACTTAATTGTTTCTAAATATACACATGTCTATAGATACGTAATCTGTAAGATTTCTATAAATTGGTATTTAAAGAAGCCTTTTATGGTTAACAATGACTGTGTTTATTTTAGCACCAAAAAAAACAGTAATAATATAATTCATACTTTTTTTAATTCAATATATTTTAAAACAACTATTTCCTGTGGTGGAAAAGTTGAAATTTCAGCAGCCATTACTCCAGTCCTGAACGTGAAACCTTTCTTCAGAAACTATTCTAATTCATATTCATTACATTTTTTCTAACTAACTTTTCTTTCTAGAATTTTTGGATGAATTCAAAGGTCAAGGAACAGTTTTTACACATAATTACCTAAAAATTACCTTTTAATACATACATATATTATTACATTTCCTCAAAGCTCATTTTATGGCCTCTTCCTTAGTATGTCATGTGATTGGTTGACACCACACCATCAGATTGTCTGACATCCTTATTTGTGGATTGCAAGTTTGTGCAGTTGTGACAGCGTTTGTGTTTGTGCAAAATCTGTTTTGGCATGTTTGCCAAAAAGTGTT
>JAUYWG010000032.1:14304789-14353721 GCA_034779775.1 Enteromius afrohamiltoni
CTTCAATCTTTTATGCTTTTTCACTATTTGTTTATAGATCATCATAGGTAAAATAGTTAAACACTGAAATTCTGGGTTTGGCAAAAGCAAAAGTAGTATTAAAATGAAGTTTTAAAAGTAGACAAATTACATGACAAACATCTTAATTAAAACATGGTTTCCCCAAAATATTTTAATGTGACCAATTTAATATTTTAATATACAAGTTGCTGAATGAGTAGTGTTTTTAAATTAGTACAGATGAAAAACATAAAACCACATCTACACTTTAATACATGCAAACAATTACATACATGCTCATACATGCTTGACAAATAATAAAGAGCTCCAACTGAAAGTGGGCTATTCATTTAATGTGCATGCAAGGCTGGCCTTTACCTTAGTGGGGTGTGTCTACTGAAAGCTTATGTGAACTGAGTTTCAATGAGGAACTGCTGGCCAGTTACGAGAAAGACAGGTTTGTTGATTGTCCTGATTTCAGCTTTGGATTATGCCATATCATGGAAACATCAATCCTTTCTCTTTTGCTGGTTTTGTGGCTCAAGAGTTTGCTGAACTGGCTGGTGGTTGTGGTGCAGCGGCATCACATTATCAGGAGCTTCTCTGGATTCTTCTGCATTTCCTTGGCACTAATTGACAGTCTCTTGAGTTTGGCCCTCACGGCTATTTTCTATCTGGAAGACTTCAACATCTCAGGCTGGCACTTCACAAGGTTTCACGTATGCCTGTTGACTCAGGTTGTTTGTTTTATCTACGCCATGCTCCACTGGCCGGTGTTTCTCTTTGTAGGAATAGACAACTTCTGGACACTATCATCAAGCTCAACACACAACACATCCTGGAAACAAAAGCTTACTTACATTGCTGGAGTGTGTCTCCTTTGGATTCTAGCAGCTTTGTACGTCTTCTGGGAGCCTGGTTTTGTTCTGTTGTTAGATGATGAGAAGCACAAGTGTGTGCTGTTTAGCAGCCCTCAGAGCTTTCAGGTTCTCTTAGCCATGCTACTGACGGTTACCTGCATCATTCTTTACTCCTACGCTCCGTTTGAGAGATGGAGGGTGCAAGTGTTTGTACATGCCACTCAACAAAGCTGCTTGACTTGTTTAAGGCGGGCCATGCATACCTTCCTCAGCACGTGGGCCACATTTCTCCTTCTGATGATCTTCTCGCCGCTGCTGCAGATGGAGATGCACGGGCAGCTGCAGCTCAACGTCATCTGGTTGTGCTTCGTCAACAGTTTTTTCGTCGCTTTGACTCTGTGCGGTCGCTCTTTTACATCGACTTCCAAGAAAAGCGACACCATTACAGATGGGTTTTGTTCCTGGTACTTTTGTTTTACATATGGAGCTGACGAGTGGAATTATGGACAACAATCTAGTGACCGCACTCAAGTTAAAACACTAAATATCTGACCATGTTTACTCTGGAGAAATTTGTTCTTTGCTTTCGTGTTTGCATAAAACTTAATAAAAATTATAATGTTTGCACAACCGATTCGTCTCTTTACTGTAAGGAAAGACCGAAGACTACTGATGTAAAAACAAATAATGTGATATCTGCTTCAAACGTACTTTAGAGCTCCAAATTACAAGTGTCCTTCTGTCTATATGCAAATAAACTGGACCAATGAAAATTAGAAGGAAGATACACTAAAAGTAAGGAAGTTTATTTACATTCCAACTAGCAGTCTAACCGGTTTATTCACTCCCCGATACTATTGCAGTTTAGCAATATTTACATATAGGCTAAGTTAAGTAAAGATAGCTATTACAAAAATGTAAATTCTGTCAATATTTACCCCTATGTCGTTTCAACGTTGTAGGACTTTCTTCTGTAAAACATAATATTTTTTAATCATTTAAAGATGTAAAATATTAGAGAGGCAAACCTATTTTAAAATTAATATTTTTTGTTTTGTTTTATAAATGAGCTTATAAATACTTGAGGAAAAATAAAAAATTGGGGTCCATATAGTATAGTGAGAAGCTCACTCATGGAAGAACATAAACACGGCTTTTATTAGACTCAGCAAAAATATGCAACATCGTGATTGTTACGCTCTTACGTATGTTCCCGCCACTGTATAAAAAATAAAAAAGGTGATTGCGACTTTTTATTTCACAATTCTGACTTTATTTTCTCAGAATTGCACGATTTTTCAGCGTTACTGAGATGTACTCCTCACAGACAATACATGTCCAGGGACTGTAGGATGTGTAATATAGCCTGTAAACATGGAAAAAAGACCAAAAGATAATTTTCATAATGGCACTGCTGGCGTGTTGCAGGCACTGGCATGCATAATGTCAGCTGAATGTGGGCCATGCGTGGCAATGATGGCACTGCATGCATGACGGCAAACTACATTTGGGCCGATTGTGGATAGGAGGTGTGTGGCCCCAATCAGTGTAGCGATTATATAGAACATATTTTGTGTACTGGACAATTTTAAGTATTTAGGCCTGCTATATTTAAGGCAAGATTCTTATTCTCTCTCTCTCTGTCCGTCTCTCTGAAACATATGTAATAATTTTAAGAATTAATAATAATAATAATAATTGATTTATATATTAGTCAGTGAAAAAAAACTATGTTTAATTTCAAAAATGAAAAATATATTTACCTGACAGCAACAAAGTGTTGGCCCACATCCGACCCACATCTGGCCTTCATGAAACCCATTTGAGCCGGATCTGGGCTGACACTGGTTGCTTTTAGTTTTTTTGGTTGCTTTTAGTTTTCAGAAAAAAAAAAAAATCGGTTGAAATTTGTCTTTTCCAGCTAAAGAGTGAAGATGTCTGTCAGACAAACACTATTCAGGTGAGTCATGTTATCTTGTACGACCCAACGGTGCATGTAATTCACAGGTACTGCAGATATGGGTTATCATAAGAAACAGATCAAGTCTGTGATGTGTTGATTATACTCTTTGGGCCGGTTTCCCGAATAGGAATTAGATTAAGCCAGGACTAGACCTTTGCTAATTTAGTACATTTAAGAATTTTTAGAAACAAAAATGCATTATCTGTGAGTATTTTAAGACCAAAAAAATGGCAATTATGTATTTTAAGATATCTCAGTACAAGCCTTTTCCAGTTTAGACAGCCCTTAACATTTATTTTAATCTAGGACTAGTTTTAAACCCTGTTTGGGAAACCGGCCCTTCATGTTTTTATTTAACCCGTATCGTAATCATAAAGCAGTAAGCACTATATTATTGCACTATTAAAATAACTACACTGAAAGAATGATATGGATTGTGTGAATTTCATTGCTGTCTAAAACAATAGTTCTCTTTGAGGTACTTGGGCCGAGGGAAAAGTTATTGTGTGGGCCAGAGCTGGGCCCGAAAATATTTGCTATGTGGGTAATAGAGGAGACACAATAAAACAGATGAGGCTGAAGTGGCACATTTTATAGATCCATCAAATGTTGGCTGTTTTATTACAGACAGAGAAACTGTCTGTCAGTTGATGCGATTGATGGATGGACGAGGAGTTGATCTGCTTGCTCGTGGTCGTCGACAGCGACGCATGTATAACACTTGCAGACCAAATGTGTGGAAAATTGACGGAAATAAGTTAAAACCTTACGGAATATATATAAATAATCCATTGATGGGTTCTCCAGGAAAAACCAACAATTACCCAATTATTGAATCATATCTCGTGTGGTTTCCTATGGTGCTTTGCCAGAAAGAAAGTGTCGCAAATGAAGAGAAAAAAGTTAGAATTGGGTGATATAAACTCACAATTCTGAGAAAAAAAGTCATATTTGTGAGATAAAAGTAATTTTTTAACACAGTGTCGGAAACAGGCTTCCATACTTACGTGACCAAAAGGTAAAATGAAATTCAGACAGCTTGTGATGTAAGCTATGTGCTTAACACATAAATAATTTGATATTTGAAATGTATAAAATAATCCTCAAAAAGCATCTTGTATCATATTTGATAAATATTAACTTTTATTAAAAAAAAATAACTATACAATTTTATATATATATATATAATTAAGTAAAGCTTTGCTTCAATTCAGTAAGTGTTTTTTTTTAAATATTAATAACAATATCAAATGTATGCTTTGGTTTACTTAAAATCATTGGATATTTCACAGCAAAAATAATTAGGCCACTTGAAGGCCTTTTACACTTGTTAAAAACTAAATGATCGGTCAGATGACAGAGAGCGTGTAATGATTGTGAACAACATCAGCAAAGATTTGATTGTATTGATAATCTGAAGGCCTTATAAATTGACATAATTCATCAAATATTATACAGTAGGTTTTAAAGGAAGTCAAAGAATGTTTCAAATGTTTTTGTAAAGAAGCGTGGGGAAACACGAGGGCGAGTAATGAGATCTAATTCTTTGTGTGAAATGTCCTTTTAAGTAGCTAAATGTACCAAAGCAACTATGCATACAATGGAAAAAAGTACACGCAGCTGGTTCAACACTACAGAACTTTACTTGAATCGAATCCAAGTTCTTTGTCTATACAAGATATATTTACAATGTCTGAAATAGGGGGAAATAAACAATAAAACACTAGATACAACTGAGGTATTAGCTAAAAGCAGTTACATGTATTTAACTCGTAAATATCAATCATGATAAACAGTTTGAGATGTGTCATCTGCTTTAGAAAACATCTTATCACAACATGAGGTAGGAGAGCAATGTCTCATTTTCATGCAAGAGCAAAAAATCTCTTATCACACTGTAGGATTGGCAACATATGCAATGGTACACACAAACACTGCATTTCATATCTCAGATTTGCAACTTAAAATTTCTCTGCTTTTACAAAAGTCGAAAACAATGATATTGTTTCTATTACAGTGTAGATTGTGTTCTCAAAAGAAAAAAAAAGCATCACATCTGTTGTTTTTTCTTTTTAATAGTAACATCTCAGTTACACATTAGAAAAGGTGTGATTAAGATCATAGGGACACATGCTGTGCTGGCAGGTAGTTATTTGTATACTACGTGTATTTTTACCATTATATAATAAAAAGTTCATATAATTGCAATTTTCTTTTGTCTTTTGCCATCAATCAGCTCAAGGGAGCCACAGTAATCACCATCCCCTGTAAAATGGGATATTTCCTCTATAATGCAAAATACATAATAGCTTTGCTGAAAAACTCTAGCATTAGATTGCTTTAAAGTACAATTTTGCTAATTATATTATACCAGGCCTATACATATCAGATATTTCACACCTCTCGAATATGTACAACGTTATCATCGTATTCATTTTCTTAACACTGCAAAAGCCAAAAACAGGTCTGCTGTTTCAATAGTCTAAAGAGTACTGTATTCCTATGCCCAGAAGTCAAATTTAACATGGCATTCTAAATAAAAGATATACAGCGCCCCCCAGCGTACAAAATGCAATTTACAGGTTTCGTAGAATCGTTACAAATGAAAAGGTATACTCTAGAAAGCTTCAGAAATACATTTTAATACCCAAAACTATCAAAAACAGCATTGAAATCGCTGCTACAGAGGTAACTGTGGTGAAAACAAAAGAAACCTAATACTGATTGTACAGAAATTGTAGTCGACACTGTAGTAATGCATTACAGTCCCAAAACAAATGCTACAATCTCTCAAAAGAACTACTCATGAAATCATATATATATATATATATATATATATATATATATAAACACATTTCAGTACACACACAGTCTCTCATATCAAATGTTTCTAGCGTCTATATTAGGCTCTTGAGCACATTTAGTGCCCATTTACATAAAGACTATTCTTCTCAGACAATATGGAGTAACATTTTTGGAAAGGTCGTATGTGTGAGAGAGATTAGGGAACAAAAATCTTCTGCATTTTAAAAGTAATGAATCTGTGTTTTAGCATAACAATATAGTAGCTAACAATACATGCATTATTTCACTCCCTTCTTTCTAAGAATTTAACATTCTTAATTTTTTTTTCATATATTTATATGTGTAAATATATATAAAATGGGGAATAGGAAAAGCTGAACACCACCAAAATAACAACAGGCTGTCAATCTCAGTGGGCTCCAATGAAATGGATGAAATGACCCACTGGAGGGAAACACTGAGGCACTGGACAGCTAATGTTTCCATTCCCCGTTGGATGGAGTGTAAGGGTTCTGAGCATCATGCATCCCTATACCACCTTACACACTTTATCATCAACCAATCTTCAGACAAAAAAAAAATTAAAGAAAAAAAACAAAAGAGCTTGGGCTATGCCCAGCTTTTCAAATGTGATCAGAAACCTTGAAAGATTGTTTATAAGAATTTAGTTAATATATTAATGACTACCTTATGTACAAAGTGTATATAAATCTTTATTAGTTCATACATTAAATAATTTCTGAATAATTTCAAGAAAAAAGCTAAAAAAAAAAAAAAAGGCAAAGCACTTATTTACAATATAGTTTTTTTTTCTATTCTTCATAGCTGGATGTATTCACATAAGTCAGGGTGTTTCTTTACGTTCACCTCTTTTACATCCAAGAGGTTTTGCACTGTACACATTATCAGGTTTAGAAAACTGCTGCGGTTTGGCTGACTGTGAATCCGATGAGTTGTGCACAGTGGAATGTTCTACGTGAGATATGTACATCACGAAAGAGGCCTAGATTTCCATCCAATATTGTGAACAGAACAGAAGAAAGCAAATAAAAAGAAAGAAAGAACATACGCTCTAGTGGCAAAACCGCTTTACTTCCTGTGTCCATCTTTCTTCATGCATCTAACAGTTGATGTGTAAGTGAGCATCAGAGGCAGCTGCCCCATTCTGCAGAGACAAAGCGTGCCTCTTCACCCCTCAGTGACTGGGAGCTAACGTGACAGCACTAATTCCTTTACGCCCCTCCCTTGGCCCCCTGTCTGTTTTTCTTCTCCCTGTCAGACCTGTTTGTTCACTCATCCAGAATAATGACACAGAGGAATGAATCAAAATTCAGGCTAAACACCCAATACGTGACAGCCTAATTATTTAACCAGCATTCAAACACTAGGAACTTTACTACTAGTTCTCAGATGAATAAAGAAATCAGCTTTAGGTTGATAGGAGATCGTGAAGCACTAAAATGCTTTAAATCGTCAATTGCACTACTAATGAAACCTTTGCTAAGAAAAAGACAAATATAAGATCTACCGTGTGCTTTGTTTTAAGATCAGATCTTGAAGGCCGATCTTGCAACTACAAGCAGTATGTTCTTATTGGCGCCACAGGAACTCTTTTATGCTCTGAACAGAAACTTCAGAGTGAGGTGGACTGCACTACCCTGAAGCTTTTTTTGTATAACTGCCTGTAGTTAAATATGGGCCGAGTCTAGTGTTCTCCAGCAGGGGGCGAATGTGAGTCTTTGCTTACTGCATCAGGCAGGAATGAACTGAGCTGTTTGTCATATACCAGCCTGCAAAGGGTCAGCAGTGCAGACAGGAAACATATAATCAACACCAGACTGAAAAGACAAACGGCAGGCAGGGAAAGAAAATGGAGGGGAGAAGGAGAGGAAGAGGGGGTGGATTATGATCTTAAACTAGGGGCCTCAGTAAGGGGGCCCTCTACATTTCCGAATCGCTTGCATTAAGTAGGACGACTTAAATATGGTCACAAAAACCTCCCATTTTTTTTCTGTAGCAAACAATGATACACAAATTGAAAATAAAAAAGTAAACATCCACATGGGTTCTTGCTGATGCAGGGTATTGGCATCTTGCCGTTTGACATCCTTGGGCTTCGTGTCACAGGTAGTATTTTACTGAGTTTCAGTTTCCTGTATCCAAAGAGCTGGGAGCGTTTTCCCAACGCCACAGGAGTCCACAAAGAAATGACTCCACTGTCCCATCAGCACTACTATAAATTAAAACAAACATGTACATCCAAAAAATGCTTAACGACTGGTCAAGGGCAAGGTGACACGAAAAGTCTCTTTAAATTAAACACAAACATGAAGTCTTTTTTTTGTGGTGCTGCGACACAAACGGAAGCGGTTATGGGAGAGCTGCTCTTTTCGGCAGAGGCTGTCTTGTGTTTGTCTATGACTCTGCAGGGAGCGTGATCCTGGGCTACAGGCGTGGGGGGGGGGGCGAGTTTATCTGGAGGTTACCTCAGGGGCCGGTGAAGAGAGGGAATGCTGGGATTGGGGGCTTGCGGAAGGTGTCGGGGGCTGGGCAGGGCTAGTGCTGCGGCTCCCCTTGGTGCCAGACTGGACCATCTGCTGCTGAAGCTGCGAGATCATGAGCTCTAGCTTCTCTCTGGCCTCCCGCTCTCTGCAGAGCTCCTCCTGCAGTTCCTGCCGCTCTGCCTCGGCACGCTCAAGACAGCAACGAAGCTCACACAGCTGCGGACAGAACGAGAGCGTGGTTACTAATGGGCACGCACAAAATATTCCATAAAAGAAAAAAAAAAAACAACATCTGAGTGAGCAGTGATTTCTGCAGTAGAGCAAATCTATAGCGCCTCTTTAAGATTTCATGTCTGCATGTGCGAGTGATTTGAGAGCTTGGAAAAAATGGTTCACTGCATACTGCGCACATGCCTAGAGTGTCTATACATTCTCAAGGGCAAAAGAGTATACTTTGAAAGGCTTGCATGCTGAACTGTGCATATAGCAGAGTAAACGCACAAAATAAAGTATAACTGAGTCAAGAAGGCACAATTTATTTTAACAAACAGACTTGAATGAACAATGAGCTTAGAGGCTAAAGAAAGAAAACAAACCTAGATTGCTACTATAAATGTATTAGAGCAGTTAAGAATTTTATACCTGCAAGTCTTATAATATCATCAGCCTGATTTGATTAGACTGTACATGTGATTTAAAAAGTTTGATATTTGATAGTTGAAATGCAGAAATCAGGCCCAGTGTGCAAATCAGGGCAGGCTCTGGCTCTCCATCTTAGTGTGCATATGTATCTGTCTTCCTGTTACTGAATCCCTCCCACACACAGATGAGCTGTGCGGATACATGCAGCATATTGCATTGGGTACAGTAATAATTCACACTGGGTACAGTTTATCATTGCATCACACGGTTATTCGGGCACGCTCAGATTGGCTCTACTGCGGTCCACGCACGTACCTGTGCGTTGTACTGCGCCTCCTGCTCTTTGGGTTGGCAGGCGCAGCTCTGCTGTCTGAGCTGCTCCAGTCGGTGTTCCAGCTGTCTCTGCTCCTGCCGCACCTCCCCCAGTCTCTGAGCATGCTCAGTGTGCACCGCCTCCAGCTCGTTCTGCAGCTCCAGCTGCTCTGCAGACAACTCCCTCAGCCTGGCTGCCTCGCCCCCGCGCACTGCCTCCAGCTCCTGCACACACACGCACATCGAGACATGCGTCAAACAATGTACAGCAAAGGTCGAGGGTTTGTAGTGGACAAGTCGAGGGTGATAAAGATCAACTGGAACACACTCCTGTCTGCTCTGGCCTTCACCTTTACTCCGACTATTACAGGGTCTCTCTCTTTTCAAGGAGCACAAAAGAGCTTCTCTGATACACAACTAGTCCATCTCCCTGGCTCTATTCCAATCTCTAGTGAGCTGCCTATTTAGAGGAGCATTTTTAGACATCATAGGCTTGCTCTCAACATGAAGGCGGCTGCTAGCAGAAGGCAGCAAAATCATGCTGCGTTTTAAGATACCCGTTTAGTCCAAAAAAGGCAATCCCAGATGCAATATGAAAAACTTAATGATCATTTTCATACAAAAAGGCAGCAGGACATACTGAATATAAATGTGTTTTGATCCATAAATGTGTGCATATACAATGCATAAATAAAAATCGAATTAAAATTTTACTATTTTATTGATTTTGTGTGTTTGCTATTTATGTTTTGTACTTAACTTTTCGCCTTAGCTTAGATGCCATTTTAAATTTCGAATTTGAATGGCACTAACAATTGTATTTATTTGATATTATTACTTTTATTATGCATTAAGGATTGACCAACACATATTTTTGCTCTTGCATTATTCTATTAGAAAAAGAAACAGTTCACTTAGGCAATAATTTCATTTGAGAAACAACATTGTCTTTTTCCCCAAGTATGTTTTTACAGAAAAATAAAACTGTAATGTGTAATTAGTTAGCATATGCTAACACCAGTTCCTATTGTCAATCAATTGTGAGCATTGTGTACCACGGCACTCATGGTGTATGAAGCCAACAGGTTATTTATGAGTTATGATGCTTCCTTAGAAGTCGATGTAGACCGCAGACTGCTCATTAAGGTTTGGAACAGAGCCTCTGTGACTCAGGAAGGGATGATTGGTCTACTCTGACTGTCTCACCATCTCCAGCTGCAGCTGTTTCTGAAGGGTGGAGTTCAGCTTTTCTTGCTGCCGCCGGTACATCTGCACGATCTCCAACATGATCCTGTCCTTGTCGTCCTCCACTCCGCTGTCTTTGCCCTCCGTGGGAATGGGGGCGTGCTGCTTGCCGCCCAGGCTGGTCTCCATGGCGACTGATGGAGGAGGTTGGCGGCGTTCATTTGCTTCGTCTGCGTGGTGGGATTTGGCCTCCTCTGCAATGAAGGAAGGAGATCCGGGAAGATCTGAGGGAAAGAGAAGAAACCACAGTTAACCACACTCACGCGATCACACACACATACCTTATCTGTCATGTGCTGAAAGTCTGTGTGACTAATTCTCTGTGGGTGTCTCTCTTTGAAGGTCAGTGTGGAGGGGAAGAGCTGGAAGTATCGCACAGAAATGTGAGGCATGCAGAGATTTTCTCGATCTAAAAATCTTTTTTTAACGCTGCTAAGGTGCAACACAAGCTCTACATACGAATCACCTGCACCAGGCAAACAGCAGCAGTCTAGCGTATGTGTTTGGATGAGAAATACGGGAGTCCAAAGGGACAGAGAGAGAGCGAGCGAGTAAGAGAGATACAGCTCATTTAAATGTAGGACAGGAAGGCTGCAGGTCTGGCACTGCAGAGCCGAATAACAGCCTCGCTCTGCTGCTAGCCTCTACTGTGACTAAGACCTGTCTGTCACACTCAGAAGAATGAGTCAGAGAAGGAGAACGAGGGACACGAGGGAGCCAGGATGGAGAACAGGCACATGGAAGAGAAAGAGAGGAGAGAAGGGGGAGTTAGGATGGAGACCGGGTGTATTTAAAGAAAGAGAGACAAATTAAGAATACAAAAGTGGGGGGGGGGGATAATGAAGAAAGAGAGACTGAAGGAGGAGGAAAGACAAAGGCACCTGGATAGAAGAGACACATAGATCAAAGTCGTACATAAAAAAAAAAACCCAGGATGAAGAAAGAAAGATGGTACATGGTGGAGACAGAAGGAAGAACAGGTGCATGGAAGAAAAGAAAAAGACTAAAGAAGAGAGACAGAAGAAAAAGAGAAAACTGGGAATTAAAGAAAGAGACAAGAGACATGGGAGTCAGAATGATGAGAGACGGAGGAATGGAGAGTGGGTACATGGATGAAAAAGAAATGGATTGAAGAAAAGAGACAGAAAGAAAGAGAAAAGGGCAGGCAGAAAGGAGAACAGGTACACTGAAGGAATATGACAGAAAAAGAAGGGAGGAGAAAAAAACGAGAGAGAGAGAAAAATAGCGAGGTGAGCAGTGGGCCATGGGGGGTTGAAAGAGGATCAAGAAGTGAATAAAGGATGAGAGAGGCACAGAGGAAAAAGAGAGAGAGACGAGCAAGGAGGACGGAAGGAAACGTGGCATGCTGCGGTGGAGGCTGGAGACCCCTCCCCCAGCACTCTAGAGCGATCTGACACTCGCAGGGACAGCGGCCTCTTTTCATTCCCCCTCTCTTTACTGGCAACTATAAAATGTGAGTTGTATTAATCATTAGCAAGACACTCTCCGCAGCTCCTCACACTTTAAGTGAGTCAACCACATACATGCCTGTAAATTTCTGACCTTTAACAGCACATCATTCTTGTGCATGCATGTGCATTCATTTACAAGGATAACTAAAGAGTGCAGTGGGTACTGACCTGTGGTGGGCTGGCTATTGTGGGTCAGTGTTCTCCTGCTGTAGTGTTGCTTGAGAAGGGCCCCCAGAACCTCGTGGCTCACCTCCCCCTCCTTCCGCAGGGACACGTTAGGGGCCACCATCTTATCGTACGTGTACAGGTAGTAACTGCAAACATAACAGACACCCTCAGGCTAGTGCACATACAATGTTGAAACTAAAAACGCCAAAACAAAGGAGAATTGTTGCTCTCAGAGAGCTTTTTACACGTACAGCTGAGCAGGTAATGATGCACTACAGAGCTAATCGCAATAATCAGATCAGACTGGGAAATATTAACATTTAACAGTCTAGTTGAAGTGAGGCAATGCAATTCCATTTGGTTTTACTCTGAGCCCTCAGGTTAAGTGCCGTTACGCTCTTATGAGGTTAGCAAATATAAATCTTAAATCAATTTTTAAATTGTCTAAAAAGAAGAGTGGTAAAAACGGCATCAGCATGCTAGGACATTGTGATTGACAGAGCACTGCTATGTGGTTTCTAAAGTCAACATGTCCAGGTCCAAACCATAGACTCAAGGGTCATTCCAGCTGGAATTATCAAATGGTCCACACAAAATCTGACCCCCTCAGATCTGTCTGAAAAAAATCTATGTGATGGGTAATATGCCCATATATAGATCATATGCAAAATTTCAGATCTCTACCATGCATACTTTTTTCACAAAAATCTGTAAAAAAGTTTGTTTGGCATCACTGTCTGAGTGACCAAGGACTAAGAGTCCTAGTCCTGAACTGCATGAATTACAACTCACAGCATTATTACTGAATTTACACCAGGCCCTCTAATTTTTTTTTTTAAACGATTACTTTAAGGGTTTTCATATGTCCATAGAAACCTCAATTTTCAAGGTATAAGCATCAAACTTTGTAAATGGTCTAATATGTACCATGTCTTTCACATCCTTTGCTATCAGACAATAGAGTCTGATGGATGTGGAGATATTAAGGTCCAAAAATTGGAAAAAAAACTAATTTACACCCATGTTCAGAGCAATATTTCCCATGAATGACAATTTTTTTTTGAAAGAGCATGTTCTTATTGATAAAATATTTTTAAAAAATGGAATGGGGTTTTGCCTCATTTTTCTGTAATAATAAAAAAAAGTACTCTAATACCAGCTATTTTGAACTCCGACCTCCACAAATCTGAGGACGTCAGGTGGGGAATTTTTCCAAAATTTGTGATTTCAGCTGGAACGACCCTAGACATGATCTATTTATGGAATTTTGCCCATTTTATGATATCCACTTCCATAATCCTAGAACAAGGAAATGCTGGGGAAAAAAGCTGTACCTTGGGTGGATGATAGGCCCTTGTCCTGGTTCCTCTTTGATATCAGAAAACAGTCGACTGAACACAAGTGAAGACTGCAAGTTGCCCTGTATGCACAAACAAGTGTGTATCAATATTAATGACGCACTTTAGAACCGTTTGAATATGAAATGGACTGTCTGAGCTGCATTAAAATACATGTCTACACATATTTGCACATGAATTATACAGAAGTTCTTTAAGGTCTCATTACACAGATTATCAAGCGCATTCGCGCAGGAGCAGTCAAACAGAAATAATTACGCACAAAAGTACAAACACACAGAGGGAAACTTGGTGAGGGGAGTGAGGATGCCTGAAGCAGGATAAACAAAGAGAGCAGTACAAACATCCTGCTGTAATATCACATATGCATGAGAAGAACTCATTCATCAGTGGCCACAGATCACAGGCTGACAGGTAGAGCATTAATGAAGAGGATGAGCAAAAAAATAGCATTAAGTGAAACCGCCCGGTTGGGTTACTGGTTGTTTGATTCTTGATATTCAGGGTGGGTGAGGTATATGGGGAGAGAGAGTGGCTATGTTTTGAAGATGCGTCTCGGATGTGTGTCTTGTGAAGGGATTCTGTGAAGGTGGCCTCTGATTGTGTGACTAGTAAATTAATATTTACTCTACAAGCACAATGCTGTCAAAAGTCAAATATATTGGACTTTACCTACACCAGCATTTAACGTCATCTCATGTCAAACGGATCACCTAAAAATACAGCCTAGCCTTTAATGTACTTAAAATAAAATGCATTTAAAATACTTTTTAATTATTTGTGGTCACACTTTATATTAGGTGGCCTTAACAACTAAGTACTTACATCAAAAAATAAGCACAGTGTACTTATTGTGATCATACTGTACTGCAAAACGCTATTGCTGCTCTCGAAGTGGGATACAGGTAAGGTTAGGGACAGGTTTGGTGGTATGGGTAGGTTTTATGGATAGGTTAAGTTATAAGGGATGGGTCAACAGTGTAATTATAAAATGTAATTACAAAAATTAATTACAGATCTAATTACATACAGGCGTTTTTATCAAATATAAGCACAATGTAAAAACATGCATGTACACAATAAGTGCATTGTATTAAATTATTAATATAAATGGAAGTGCATAGTTTTTAAGGTCACTTAATAAAAAGTAAGACCAAACATTCAGCAGAATAAAGTTTTTGAACATTAACAATAAGAAAACTGATTTTTTGAGCCCCAAATCAGCATATTAGAAGGATCATGTAATGGATGCTAAAAAAAAAAATGAGGCTTTGCCATCAGAGAAATAAATTACATTTTAAAAAATCGTTATTTTAAATTCTAATATTTTCACAATACTACTGTTTTTACTGTAGTTTTAATCAAATAAATGCAGCCTTGGTGAGCACAAGAGACTTCTTATATACTAACTTTAAAAAATGTTTAAATTACCAAATTTAAAATTACCATTATAGTGTGTTTATAACAAACAATGCCCTCCACTGAAAGTGGTTTGCATGAAACAGTATGAACCCTGTTTTCACCTGGCCCTGTCCAATTGTGATTAAAGCATGTCAACCCAAGATCTCCACCCAAAATGAAAAAAGGAAGGACACCGGGTGACACCCAGATGGCTGTTGGGTCTCTGGTGCGTGTGAAATTAGATATTTCTGAATGAATGAGTGATTGAAAGAGAAAATGAGAGGAAGGGGTGTAAATGTGGGAGTTGTCTCGGGGTGGGTGAGAAGGGTGAGGTTGGGTTTGAGGCCTGCAATGAGTATGAGTGAGTAAGATAGAGAGTAGCCGTTTCCTGTTTCTGACTCGATGAGGAAGAGGGTGTGTGAGGGCAAACGAGGAGGCCGTTGTGTGTAAACATTGACAAGCAGGAGATGGGCCACTTGAAGAACAATTCAGTTGGAGAAATGGCAATGCTCAAAATGGTGGCTGTACACTGCCTTATTAGCCTAATTTCAGCTAAAAAAAAGCTTAATTTCTTGTTAGTGACGGAACTGCTATTAGAAACTAAACAATTTTAGACTGTTCCCATTTAAGCACACATGATCATGCACTTGCAGGTCTATTGCTTGGATAGAAAATAGCTGCCCGGGAGCGAAGCCAAGATCCCCGTTGAGTTGCCTGACTTGCATTAAATGGACTTTGTTGGAAAGTGATGCAGTACCTTAGACGGCATCTTTTTCTCCTGGATGCTATTAGACAGCTTGCTGTTAGGTGGGCAGGGTGCAGGACTGGACTTCCTCCCGTGACTGTCGTCATCCACCACCTTCTGCGAGAAAACACACAAAACACATGCTTTATGAGCTCAAGAGTGTTAGCACTTAGCTGGAAGCATTCAGACATGTAATACATCTGATATCACTGAGCTTGTGGACAAATCACCACATTCAATCTGTCCGTCACCTCCTCTGCTCAACGTGTTCGACAAACACGCTGCGAGGCTTGTACATGTGTGTGCACGAGTCACACACCGTAAATACAGGGCAAGCTCCGTGCAGATGGTTACCAGACTCAGACAGAGCTTAATATAGCTGACACAGAAGGATACAGACCTTACATTCATCCGACATAGCAGCCGTTCACTTCTTAAGACTGTGTGTGTGATTCATATGTGCATTTCTAATGTTTACAATCCGTAACATCCTCTATTTGGCAGAGAAAACCAGAAAGCGCAACGCACACCCTCGTCCCTCCATCACAGAGACACTAACAGTAGTGACTGGGTGAGTGCCAGAGGAGGAAGAAACATGTTTTATCTGGAGTAAATTACAACTTCCTGCAGACTGCGGGATCTCCTGTTTCCTGTAGCCTTAAGGATGAATGGCGATGTCGTCGCACAACATAAAGCAGCTGTACGGTGGAGGGGTGACATGGCAACCCTACACATTTATGCTAAAAGCAAAGAAAATATGCGTGTAGGAGATAGGGCTGTTTTTCTTGAGGGAAGAGGAGGACTGCAGCACGAGGGAGGGGTGGGCGGCTGCCGAGGGGGGGCAGGAACAATGAGCACACTGCAGTGGTGAGCCTGTCTAACCTTGACAAGCACACACACTATGTCTGTCGGCCCATCTCTCCACACTTCACGGCCCAGCCAACACTCCCTCCTCAGCCGTGACACATGCAATCACGCTCCGTCCAATCCATCTCCTTTACGCTTACAGTCTGCAACACAAGTTCTCATCCCTCGAGAGCTAAGTATGCAATTCTTATGTTTAAAACTGGTTCAGCATGCTATGTTTGGAGCACCCCGCAAAGTACACACTGTGTAAAAATAGTATACATGCCCTTTTTTGAGTGATTTTATCACTGAAATGTGATTACATACAGTACATAGAATGCACAATAAAAGTTTTAAGCATGAGTACGCTGGCCACACCATGTTTAATCAATCAAGAATTATCTCAGGAGATAAATATAGATGTTTTTGCATTTCTAATCCATTATGCAAATTGTGCAAAAAAAAAAAAATGTCTTGGCAGTCCAATCAAATGAGTCATGCAAAAGATGTTAAGATAATACTTGTAATTCATTCATCATACTAGAAATAGAAGGTCAAATCAAGTGCGTTGCATTGTGGGATACAGTTAGACACAGCACATTTTATATTAGGTCATGTGGGGATTCTGTGCATACTGAAAATGATCATATTAGGCAGAGTATATATTTACACTTCCTATACTGCAGAAGCAGCAAAAGTAGTATGCTATTTTGAACATAGCCATTTTAGAGCTTCCAATCGACTGTACCGCGTTAGAAGCAGTGCAGCCTTGACGCAAGACCTTAGAGCAAAACAAATACAAAAACAGGAGGATTTATCTAGCTGGCCTGCAGCACATGGTGTGAGTAGTGATTGTGGGCGCTGTTTACTGAGAGAGTTATTGCACTGTTCCCCTCAAGGACATAAGAAAATTACACTGGAACAGGTGTCTCGCGCTCTAAAAATGCACAAACACAATACACACAATATAAATCTACCATATCAGCGTGACGTGATACATAAACAAAGTGCCTCTGAGAAGGTCGTAGTAATGTACACAGTTTCTAAACGACAGTTTTCTCGAATGCTAACTTCTCAAATCCTATGGATCAGGTTGTTATGAGTTTCTCTCCGTGCGCTCTTCCAGGGACGCAACACCTCAGCCGTCTCTAATCTCTTTTTAATTAGTGTGGTAAAGCCCCACACACACACAATCGTACCCTGTACCACGTCCTTGTGCGCGGTTGACAAATGTAACCACCACAAATCCCTCACCACGCGACATGCATTCAGAACAATAACACACAAACACCCAGAGGACGCGAAGCCTGTTTGTCACAAACCTACGGGATATTCAAAACTCTGAATCTGTGCGAGAGGGAAGGCGGCTGCCCACATTGGTAACGATGGGAGCTAGCATTCCTGCAGCTCACTCATTTGAAATGTTCCCCCACTGCTACGAACGCATCGGCGCACACGTTCGCACGCACACACGCCTCGCTCTACGGCACCAGAGTCTGGCCGTTTCACGCTCACTAACCTGAGCACCAGTACATTCTAGATCTAATGGAGAATGCTTCAAACCCCCGACAAATTCACGTGTGCTCCCTCGAAACGGGCACAATGAGGTCACTGACATACAAACACAAATTCCATTTTGGCTCTGACAATGAGTGCTGTAAGTTGTGCGCACCTGACCGCATCACTGAATTACTAACTATGGAGATCCCCTGACGAAAACAGCTACGAAAAAACAACTGTACAGGCAGAGGTTGACAGGAAAGAGTCGTAAACACAGGCAAGGTCTTTGCAGTTCCCGCACGAGCATGTTTTATGAGCTACAGCGTTAGTGGGGAATTACGAGCCATACGGGCTGATGATGAATCTTATCTAGGCCAGCCTCGCACCGTCATACAACGCGCAATGACCTTTGAGAAAGCGCACGTGTGTTCCGTAGGAATGCATTATCTGTCTATTCTGGTGTGTATAAAGCATTTAGTTTGTCACCCAAGTGTGTGTGGACCGGCGGGTAGATTTGTCATTGTAAACACCTCTCTCACACACACACACACACACACACAGTTTAGCACAATTCGTGTGAAAGGCGGCACACGAGGGTGATTGTACGTCCATCTGTTGCAGCTCTGGCAGAGGGTACTTATAAAGCGAAATGCAGTGCAAACGTGCAGTTTTCAGTCACAAACACACAGAGGGCTGCTGGGGCCCCTCACTGTACCCCCTACACAGGTCTCCTATTCACACATCATTAGCACTGCAGGAAAAAAAACCAAAGAGGACATGTGTTAGCTGGGTGTATGGCGGAAAAATGTAGGTTGATTTAGGGAAAGCATGCAAATCATTTACAATCTGAAAACAAATGTTAGACAAGCATGTTGTTTATTGCATATTATAAGAGTTTTGAACAGTGGTGCACCATTAACTTTAGGAGACTGATCATCTGCTTAGAAGAAAGTCAGTTATTCAGGTTTTGAACAACATGAAGGTAAATAAACAAATCGTATAATTTTCATTTTTGGGTGAATCATCCTTTTAGTTCAGCTGTGCATTTGGATTACAAATGCAAACAAACGACTGAGTAAAAAAAGTCACGTCAAATAATGAGTCACGAAAATCACTGAGGTTATTATATCCGTTTCATTCATCAGACTAGAAAAGTGTTGTGCAATGCATTGTGGGACTCATTGGTATACTGATGAGGCATCTTTTCCATGTGGGCTGGACTGTGGACAAAAGTAGGCCAACTTGATGCGGGCTGAGGAGATAAAACGGAGGAAGAGAGGGAACCAAAGTGAGATCTAAAATGGTGACAATTTCTTTGTTTTTCTTTACCAATGAATGTAAACATTATATTTCATTTTTGCTAGGGTCAAGCTTTTTGTATTTGGTTCTCAGTAAAATAAAATAAAAAACTATGCAACGGAATCACAGTAAGAACATGTTTGATGTTTAATATTGTTTTTGGGTCAGTGCGTTTTTTGACAAATTAATAAATACTTATAAATTCATAAATATATTAGAAAATGATTCATTAAATTGATCAAAAAGTCAGTGATTTTAAATTTAATTCTAAAAAAAAATCTAATTAGATTTCTAATTCTAAGAATTAGAAACATTCTATTCAAAGAATCATCACTTTTAAACAATAGTATAGTATGGGAATCAGATTTCACTATAGAAATATATTCACTTGCATATTACAGCATGTTCGACACTACACTAAACTATTATTCCATTTACGATATTTTTCATAAAACACAAGCAGATGAATTCAAATGTAAATTCATTCAAAATGTATGCAATGTAATAACGTATGCAAGAATACCATTTACACAAATTATTTTCCCACTCGTTTTCTTGAATAAGATTCAAAGCGTGTAGATGACAGAGAGTCACTCTCAAAGCTGGCAATAAATCCAGCAATATTTTGACTTTCAGAAGTTGTCACCTAAATGATTCAGGAGTGAATTCGGCAGTGAAAGCTGACCTGGAAGCGCTCACGGCCAGACTGGTTTTGCATACACGTAAGTAAACATGCATTCCTCACATTACCTATGACATCTATACACACACTGGAGTGCTCAAGTCCACATCCTACAAAAACACACTAAAACAACCCAAACATTCATAATCAAACTAAAACACTTGCACACAAAAAAACTGAGCAAACAACATGCCTCTAAATATCAATATGCACACATGCACACGGATCAAACACACAGGCTCAGACGTGCTCATTCCTGAGAGGATTTGGCTGGCAGCCTGGGGCAAGTTTTATAAGGGAAGAGGGAGGGAGACGAACATTCCGTCTAGACGCGGTCATCAATAGTGCACAGTCTGCCTGTCTGTCCCGGCAGTCGTCTACATACATCCACTGATTAATCTACAACATACAACCTGATAAGAGGTGCGAGCGCGCATACACACACACAGACTGGCCGCTCGCATACTCGCGCAGACAAAACTAACATACTGTGCCGGTGATCACTGATCGGCTTGGAAGACGGAGAGCAGTAAACACACAGAGGAACGGTCTCTCCCCTCTCCTGCTCTCAGATTTCACACAGTTGAACAGAGCTCTGCCTGTTCCATTCCCTACACATTGGCTGCTTTAAATAGGCCTATGAATGGGAGATCTGTATGCACGCGTGTTAGAACTGAGTACTCTCAAGTGTGCGCCGGTGAAAACCAGTAACCGCATAAGCCTCCCATGGCGCTGATGCGCTAGTGTAACACACACACACGTACTCACGCATGCACAAAGACATTGGCACATGCGGTGTCTCAATGGAGATGAGTCTCAGAGGTGTGTGTTCTCTGGGCTGATGCACCCTACGGTTCATTTCAGAGGCTGCTGTCAGGGCTCAACCAGACTCTGACGTTGGAAACGCCCTATGATGCTCTCTGTAGGACACGTGGGGGGCAGAATGTGACCTTCCTCTCTCAGCAGGACACACACACAGTCTGTGAGAGCAGTGGTCAAAGGGGCAAGAACACAAGAGGACGGAAACTAAAACATCTGGATGTTCGTGTGGCAGCTGTGAATCTCTGCTCTTTTACAAAGGGGGGTCACGGCCAACCTTGGTTCCATTTCGACTAGCTAAGGGAGTTTCTGACTTAATCTGCAGTTTTCATACCGACACCAATGAAAAACACTGAATCAAAGAATCAGATAAAACATTTTAAAAAATTATGAATGAATGTGAAATGACATGCAGTGAAAGGAAATGTTGTTCAAAGCACTAAAGCGGCATATGAGAATGTTTCTGAAGGCTCATGTGACACTGAAGACTGCATGTAATGGATGCTGAAATATTAGCCTTGCCATTGTCAGAAATAAACTAGTTTTGCTGTATTTTTGATCAAATAAATGCCAAAAAATTGCACTATTCGGGGCAAATTATAATTATTAAGCCAAATTACTTAATATCTGTAGGTTAGACAGAGTAGTCAACCAGTTAGTTATAGAAAAAATAATACACTCCTGATATCTGATAGACATGCAAAGCATGCAGTCCTCCCAAACATTACATTAGGTGTGTGAGGGGGAGCCAGCCTCTATAGGTGCATGTCTTTAAAACCGCGTGTATGGCACAGGAGAATCAACAACATGGCAACTTGACACACAAAACTGGCAATGCATTTCACTTCTGCCATCTCCAGCAGCCCCAGAGAGAAAGACAGACAGACACCAGAGACAGACCGAGAGAGAGGGAGAGAGAGAGAGAGCAAATGCCCACCCACAGAGAGTCTCGTACACAGAGTTTGAGCTGCAGACACCACATACACACAATTTCATTCTACACACTACACAAGCGGCTCATGCATTTTGCATGGCAGAGCCTGTTAGGGGCCACAGTGACTGGCTTTGCATAGAGAAAAGGAGTTGGAAACGAACGAGAGAGAGAGCAGTGTCCTACCCATCCCTACAAGAGGAAGCTGTCAGCACACATCCACCCCGTTACCGGCATACATAAACACTCACATACTATCAATCAATCAGTCTCATATATAGCAGAAGATAAAGGACAGGAAAACAGGACAACGTCACACACAGGGTGTCAGGTGCACATCTCAGTCAAAATAAACAAACATATGTCCTTGTACACAAAATAGCATCTGACAACCCTAAACACTCTTTGCAATGCAAAATATTTCCATCATACATTACCTTATAGATCAACCTCAACCTAAAAGCCACTAAACCTGTCGGTACGATGTTCATGCTCACCATTATGTTTAAATTAAAAAAAAAAATACAGCCAAAAAAAAGAAAAAAGTACATTTATTATCAGTTTTGAAAAAGAGTCATATTTGATGGTTTGATGGGGTTGTTTTTCAGGATTTAAAAGAACAGCATGGAAAACGGAAAAATTAAATAGAAATAAAAAATAGAAAATGGTCACTTTTGATCAGTTTAATGCATCCTTGCTGAATAAAAGCATTCATTTCTTTAAAAAAAATAAATAAAATCTTACTGACCCACAACTTGAACGGTAGTGCATACTTTAAAGTTAAAACATTACTCTATTTATTTAACCATCCAAACACTGAAGCAAATGCTTAGTCAAACCACTGTGAACATGCGGTTCCCTTGTACAACTTGATGGGAGTTCTTCCATTACAAACCTCAGTACTCAAGGGGATGATAGAGTTGCCTTTAAATGTCTGTGCTATTAAAAGGAATATTCCGGGTTCAATACAGGTTCTGTTTAAGTTCAGTTAATAGAACTTAACACCACATGGAAACAATCGTTAAAAAATTATTTACTTTTTTCTTTAAACAAATTGCAAAGACTTTGCTTTCAGTGAGGCACACGGACTCAAAGCAAATGGGCAAATTTACCAACTAGAAAATATTAAGTATAGTCACAAGATATACATAATTTTAGTGCGATAAACCGCTTACTAAACTTTTTTTGTGCAGCAACTCCTAAAACCCTAAAGTAACTGTATAATAATTGAAACAGCTCAAGTAATAACTTTGTTTTAACAAAGCAACTAATCTAAATGCTCATATAAAATTATAACCTTCATATTTCCTCTCTTACAGATGCAAAACACCTGTTCATTTTCATTCTAAGTGCTAATAATATTCTTCAAACTGACACATGATAACAGCATCCTGCAACAGAAAGCTCGCAGCAAAGACTGTTTTGAATCCAAAAGTCCTGACTAATTCGATTCCCAAGTCTGTCATCACATTAAGGATCTGAATCGTGCTGAGACAAGACATAAATAGGGACTGATGTATGTCAGACATGTGGGACTGCTTTCTTGGAGAGATCAATAGAGAGGATGTCTTGCATTAGTGATCGATAATTACTGGACAGAAGGACAGCCATTCAAATCAATGACATGTCATACAAATGTCTTTTGTTTTGCCTGTGCCAGAAAGGTAAATGTATTCAGACTCTAATGTGTGCTGCTCTCTAGAGAGACATGAACGTGCGGGCTGGTGCTGTTGTTCAGGTTGAGGAGTCCCCCAGCTTGATGCAAGCTTGGAACAGACTGTCCTCATAGAGCCAAGAGAGCAGAGCGAGTCTACGTTTAGAGCCTCCACAGGGACAGGGGAGGGGAACGTACGACAGCCAGCCCCTCACTCACGTTTTCTGATGCTTTGAGCTATAGGCTCAAGTGGGAGGAGAAAGAACGACAGACTTACAGAACAGGTGCCGTATGCAGCACACGGGCGCATTAATCACAAGCCGGTGGCGTTGTGCATGCATCTTCGGAGCCGTCTGCAGAATGACACATCTTCCTTTGGGATGAGTTTGCCGTTAGGAAGCAAGAGCAACGCAGTAATAGGAGAAAAATATGCAGTCTAATGAGATCGTGGTGAACCGGGGTCGAAAACAGCAGTTTCACACGAAAAAGTGCCTCACAAGCACAGATGAGGGTAACTGCAGGAAGCATCTTCATGACCCATTTTTGGCAACTTCCCTGATGAAGCCAGACAACCGTGGCTTCTGCATTGCATTCCTTCAAAAGGGTATCTGACCACAGTGTTGAGCACATAATCGCAGCACTCTCAATGTTTTGCAATGGGACATTAAGATGAATTGCTAGTCAGAACAGTCAGACAGTCTTATCTGGAGCAGAGGGACACTGACTCCGCTCCTGTCCCCGTTAGGACTAAAGAACGAACTCCTACTTTGTCCCCGTTAGAGGAAGATGAACACTGCTGATTTTGCAAAGAGAGAGGAGAGGAGCATATCGTCAGATAATGTTGTAGTAGATCTATAGCAGAGAGGAGAGGAAGCAGAAAAATAGAGGGGGCAAATATTAGATTACACATTATATCTATTTATGTCTTTGGCGGTCAGCAGGAATGAAATGGAACAAATAATTTAGATCAATAGTCTTTTAAAGAATGTGCAGATGTCAAAAGATGTTAAAAGTCTGCCTTATGTATACTACGGGACTATGAAGAATGATACGGAATGCACTACATAAACAGCACAGATTGTCAAACAGAGTGAACAAGGATCAATAAAGTTGACTATGAGGAGTGGTGCGATACTTTAGTAAATACAAATATATATATATATAATATACATATATACTTTGCTGTAATTCATGCATTCTTGTAACACACAAAATAGAGCATGGTGCTAGCAATGCCAAGGTTATAGGACTGACTCCCAGGGAATGCAAACTAAAATGCAAAATGCAGCAACTAAAGGACAAGACTAATGCGTACTGTTGATATGATCATTTTGACAGCACTGCATGCACAAATTATGGGTAAAACATTTTTTTCTTTACTTTCTAGTAACAAATACACTGCTCTAGCTCATGGTGCTAGCAATGCTAAGGTCATAGGATCAATTTCTATATGCACGACAAAATGTATACCTTCAGTGTAATAGAAGTAATTTTTGGATCAAAGCATCTGCCAAGTGCATAAATGACATTTTTACTGCTTCATTCAGTATCTTGCATATTTTGTTAAGCTTGTCCCAATACTGTAGCCATACAAAAATGACAAAAAGTGCTAATATGACACAAAATATAGAGAAGACAATACCCTTGTCTTTTAAATGCATTAGATTTCTTTAACTAGAAAGTGGCGCCAGTGCGCTCCGTGGCAGTTGAACCACCTGGTTGAGTAGTTGAGCATGTCTTGACGAATTTGGGTTATCCGCAGTCTGTGCCGTCCTGGGGCTGTTCTGGCTGCTGGCTCATCTCCAGGGACTTGGCGAAAGACCGGTAGAACAATATTCCCAGCTTGAGCACAAAGAGCAGGGCCCCCAATCTGCCCACAGCATCCAAATGTTGAGCCAACAGGGAGGAGTATGTTGTCTTAACGGCCAACAGGAACCCTGGGCTTTATATAAATAGGACAGATTGCCAAATCACAGAGTGTGTGCTTTTTTGGGGGGCTTTGGGGTTAGTTAGTGATTTGTTTGTGCATGAGGACAAACAGTTGGAAATAAATGAACGGAGCTTGGAGTCTGTGACTGCCTGAGCACATGGACTGCCACGAATCTCCGTGAAGGTGAATGCTTCACCATGAATAGAGCAGAAGGAAAGAGTAAAAGTTGAAAGAGTCGGCTACCGGCAGCAAGCCCTGAACTCAACCACACATCCTGATATCTCTCCCTTCGGTTTTGTTTTCAATTCAATTTTATTATCATTAGTACCTTTATCTAACCATCTTTGACCAATGGATGTGCAAACCCATTTTTTTTTTGTTTATCAAATCAAGTAAATTCTACGTTTTAGCTTCTTTTTTTTTTACATTTGAGTTTGCATATGCGAGAAGACTACTTTTTTTACTAGTCTGACAATGTATCCTGATCAGACTTGACATAATAAAATTACATTTGAAAAATAAGTTCTGATTAGCAGTGATTTTTATCATTTAGCAGTTTTATTGAAGGCAAAAAACTAGCCCTGCTTAGGACATTGTGTAAATCAATCTCACTCTTCTTCGGCCTGTCTCTCTCTCTTCTACACACACAGTTACTGTCTGAATTCATCCACTCCAGCCAGATCAATAGTTCTCCTCAATCGCTCTCTCTCCTCCATAAACACACACACTCACTGCCCCTCCATTCCCTTTATGTAAACAGAGACTGATTAGGTCATTCGGCTGCTTATTTTGAGGGGCTGAGTTGCATCCACTGGAGTCTCTGATATTTACACTAGAGCAAACCCTGAGCTCAACACCCTCGATCAAACAGACAAAACCCTGAGCCTCCACCACCTCTGACCTTTCATTACCCTTCTATCTCTCACCAAACACAGGCGACATGAAGATAAAGTTCCCAAGATACAATGTAGTGTTCTGCAAATTGCTGAAAACACCATTTTTGGTAGAGAGCAGATAGAAAATATAAAGCAGAACAACCCATTGTAAAAGGTGCTTTCACATTTACCAGTGAAATTCACCAGGAGAAATTTCAATAGGAATTTGTGCAATCGGGAGTTTCCCGATACCAATTCACTTGTGTTCAAGTTGGTCAAAAGAAATTCACCACACTGACCAAAACAGAAAGCTGCATGGTTCAAAAGCTCTTCTTGCTTCAGCGCTTCACACATCGCTACACTATTGATGACAATGGTCCTTTTTCTTTACTTGCAAAATTGTATAAAATTAAAGCAAAGATATAAAGTTAAAACTGTGAACCAACATTTGTATTCCATATCAAAGATGATATCAGTCAATTAGTATGTATGGTTAATCATGTTTAAAAGGAATTCAATCATAAACTTGTCGTTGTAGTTAGGGCATGGTGTGGCTTTTATTTTATTTTTTTTATAAGTAATAATAATTTTTAAAAAAAGGACTTTCCTGAAAACACCACATATCCAATCCAACCGGAACTAACTGTAGCATGATAAATGATAGACACGTGACTAAATGGAAACAGCAAAGCAAAAAGGACTGTGGCTGAAAGAGGAAACAAAACCAAAGGAGAGAAAAAAAAAAAAAAAAAGTGTGAGAGAAAAAAGTCTGACAAGGTACGTCACAGATGAGGTTTGTGGTTGAGGTACAGGACGAGAGAACAAAACACAGTCAGACAGGAAAATTACAGTTTGTCTCTCGTAGATTGAAAAAGGAAGGAAAGAAATACAGAAAGTGGAAATTAGAGAGCGAGATAGGGGAGAACTGGTCTCCGTGCCTGTGGTGCATGAAGTCACTGATTTCACAATTACAAAAGGGAAGATAGAGAGACACAAACAGAGAGAGAGAGGAAAAGAGAGAGGCAGCTGTCTGGTGTCTGTACCGCAGCCGCTGCCTCAGCCTCTGTGGGAGATCGACAGGACTCCATCTGTCTGCCAGACACGTCTGCACACCAAGTCTCAAACCATCACAGCTGCCTGTCTTTCACTGTCATACAAACAAACACACACTAGCTATCTATGAGACAGTACAAGTGACACGATTAGAAAAGTGTAATGAAACAGGAAATGATGAGGAGAAACAGATCAGGTAATGTCACAAGCCTAAATGACTCAAGCTTGTGTCAACAAAATTAGCAGCATGGCTCATTGTACTGTTGATGTATACACGCTAACCATTAGGCCACAACATTTTCATTTCAGAGGGAAAATCTAACATCAGATGAAATCTAAATTTGGGTGTGGAGTCTTAAAATATTTGTGTTCTGACCACCTCTGGTCAGGTGGTCCTCATCTAGCCGTGAGCTTTAACAACTTGTGCACGACAGACACACTAACCGGACATAGCGCCTAGGCAACAGACATAAATACAGACATACACAAACTCAAAAGGCATCCTAGAAAGTTCTGTAGAATTCTTTCGAGAACACCTGGAACAGCAGCTAAAAAAAAATTTAACTGTAAATTTGTATTTTACTTTTACTTATTTTGATAAAATAACTATTTTTGTATATTTATTTATTTTGGAACATAATTATTATTATTTATTTTTTTTTACAATTTTGTTGTTTTAATTGAAATTTGTGTTAATGCTTTGAAAAATCTTAATAAATTAATTAAATAAAAACTATAATAAGCTTGACTAGTTTATTTGTATAAACCACAGGTATGTTTCAACAGTGGCCGTTTCAAAAATCAAAGACGCCTAGAATATTCTTTCTATGCAGACAGCTCACTAGGCTTTGAAACGCAGCCAGTGTCCTTGATGAAGGGGAAGAGGGCTGGTCCTGAACAAGCTGAAGTGCCGTGTGCAGACGTCTAGCGGTGAGGGTCTGATTGTCACCAACATCCACATGGCCACCTGTGGAAACTCTGAGTCACTTGTTCTGGCACTCCAGCACCACAGATGTTTAGAGTGAACATTTCACCCAGTAAACTGATGAGCCTGTCTGCCCTGCTTCCCGTACAGACACACACACGCACGTAACTTAGCGATTTTCTGATATGGAAGCCAACAGATGAGCATGTGTTGCTGTTCTTTATCGGCATGACCCGTGTAAGCTCAGCGTCTGAGTAATGACCTTTCACGGATGCACATATGTCTGTTTACAGTTCTTTCAAAAGCCGTTTAACAAAACTCTAAGCACCTGCTTCTTTGACACCGCTTCACTTGTAATCAGTGTTGTTACTGTTAACTGAAACTGCATCTATATCTGTTCCAAATCATTTACCGTTTAAGCGGAAATAGAATACAAATATTAGATGAAGTTACAATTATGAAATTGAAATGATTAGATTTTAATTACATGATTTAAATAAATTTAACCAAAATGTGTTTTTATTTCAAGTTAAACTTTACTTAAAAATTAAAATGATCAAAACTAAAACTGAAATAAAAATAAAAGCTAAATAGAATATAAAAAATGGTAACGTTTCACAACAAGGTGTCATTTTTGTTAACATTAATGTATAAACTAACATGAATGAACAATGACCAATAGATTTATTACACTATTAAATGTGTAATATTTAGGAGGATCTACTGACAGAAATGAAATATATGTAACTACGTTCTCAGAGGCGTACAAGGACGTTACACAATGAACCGTTATGCTTTTATTAACTTAAAATTAGCTATTTATAGCTACATACACCACAGGTCCCCTTACGTGGAAGTCAACGTGTTTGTACAGTAACTCTTAAAGGAAAAACTGAGTGCATTTCATCTCTATGTTGTCCTCACGAATAAATAACTGACACAATGACGAACAAATAAGAATAATATTTGCAATAACATATCGATTTATTGAATAATTAAGTAAATATAATTAATTATTTACCTAATTATCCTAATCCTGTATTGGCCAAGTAGTTTCCCGAAAGGAGGGGGTGAGCGGGGGAACGAGCCATTGGTTGTAATTCCAAATCTCAACCACTAGATGCCGCTAAAATTTACACAACCTTTAATAAATTAAGTAGTTAACGTGAACTATTGCCGCTTACCCATGTTAACTTATTAAACTTATTGTAATGTTTTACCACTGAATAATAACAGGGCCAAGGAAATTCACAAAAGAAACAAAGAAGGATCAGGCAAGGTGCAAGACGCTGCCAGACAGTGATGTATCAGGAGCTCGACAGTTTAAGTGTAAAGAGAAGGTGTCACTGACTCACTCGTATTTCTGGGAGTTTGATATCTCACCCTCAGCCGAGCGCAGCAGAGATAATCCCTGGGGGCGTTTAGCGTGTGTGTGTGAATCAATTTCATTAGTGTGCGTTAAGCATAAGTGAACTGAGTGTGACAGTGTTACTGGCTGTTTGTGTGTCAGGGTTAGGTCAGTCTGTGCAGCAGATGTGACTGTATGACTGACAGACTCAAGGTCTGTTTTAGAACATGAAGTGAGTGTGTTGGGGGAGGGAGGGCGGAAGGAGGAATGTGGTTTGGGTGCTAGACGAGACACCAGACGGTATTTCCGGCACACTTGCATAAGCACACAGGAGAGACCGGGGCTTTTCTTCCTCACTTAGACAGAACACATTCATTCGCTTGCATCGGTTATAAAACTAAAAATAATTGTGTCTACTGGAACGTTACCACACTGTTAAACCATTAACTGCTGCCACTTGCATTTGAAAAAACAAAAACAAAAAAAAACTCTGACAGCACCAACGGGGGGTCAATCTTTGTCTAACATGAGCGTGAACAACAAAAAAAGCTCTGGCTTGGTCAAGGGGGTCATGAGACATGGCTGGTCAAGGGACTAAAACAATCCAGACCTTTTTCCCCCCACTAGCATGACCTTTCTATAGTTTCTAGTTCACTAGTACAGTTGGTTGAGTTTTGTTTCAAAGGTCATGTCATGAAAGTGGAAGAATCTCCAGTGTTCTGACTTTATACAATCATGCAATGTGGGCTTTTCCCAATACAATGATTTCATTACAAATTTCCCTATTAAAAAGGGCGATGCTACAGATGACAAATAAAAACCTTATTTTTAACTTGGAAAGTAAGCCATTCTTTTGTGAATCTGCAATGCTTGAGATTTATTAGGATTTATACGTACATAAATAGAGTGCAGTGTACAGTTAAGTATCTGGCTAGAAACCAGTGAGTAATTGTGGTGATAAAATAAAATAATGTGATGTCAAATACAAGTTTGTACTATCAAACAGTACATCAAACAGCTAAAATCACTGGAAACAGCTCACACTGAAAGGCTTGAACATTCATAAAACAAAACATTCAAAAAAAATAAAAAATAAAAAATGTAACAAAAACGTGACATTATCAAATATGCAAGACTGCAAGACAGCAAAAATACAAGACTTAGCTGTGAAATGTAAAGATGTAATAAAATACTAAAACTAAATTAACTTGATTTTTTTTTAATTGGAAAACACTAACAATGATAAACAAAACCAATTGAAAAACATAAGAAAATTGTATATATATTTTTTACATTTTGGGTTATTATTTTCCACAATAATATTTTATTTTATTTTTATGATACTACATTCAGGATAAAAATCCACACTCTTATTTATAGTACATAAAATTTAAGGATGTCCTATGCACCCCCAAAAAATGACCCTCTTCTGACCTGGGAGGAAGATAATGTACTGGGAATGATAATGTAATGTATCAACCGGAATTCCCTCCCTCCTGCCATACGTCCCCACCTGCCTTGTGCCACCTCATAAAATTGGGTCAACACTAGTTTATCAAAACAACTGCAGCCGCCCAGACAATAGCAAACAGTCTCCTCTGCAGACTATCACACATTACCATCTGGTCACACACGTGCAAATCCACTTGCAAAACTTGACCTTAGCGCACTAGCAAACATGGAAGGAAAAGACACTTACTTTGTCCAGAGGCCTCTTTAGCTGGTAGTGAAACTTCTCCTTCATCTCGTCCAGCAGCTGTTTGAGTTGCGGCTCCTCCGGCGAGCCCTCATGCTTGCGACCCAGTTGTAGGTAGCAGGGCCACTTGGCTGAATCGAAACCCCAGTGGCAGGTCCTCTTGTCGGGGGACTTGTGTGAGTGCATCACAAAGTTCTGTGGGGAAAACAGCAGCTGGCATTCCATGCACTGAATACAAGGAGCGTCCGGCTGGATGTAGAATTGGAGCACAAACAGACCTTGGCACTTTCCCAGACACTGGTGCTCAACCTGGAAACTGGCCTCGCTCTCTTTCAGCAGGACTTGGCCTGGCAGTTTGCTGTTGGGGTCAGCTGAGAGGGTGGCACCTGGGCGGAGCAGGGCGTTGCAGAGGCGCTGGGCATCAGTTAGGGTGATCAGGCCACAGGAAGGTGCATTGAAAGGCAGGATGCCCAGCACCTTGAGGATGTGTAGCTGCTCGGCATCGCATCGGGAACAGTAAACATAAAGTTCGTCACATACAGCATTGATCTGCTGCAGAGAGAAATCCCGCAGCACCGAATTGAGTACCTGGGGCAGACAAAGACGCTTCTCCCCACCTACAACGAAACAGGAGATGGACTCTCCTTCGAGAAGAGAATGGGTGAGCTCTGTGGAGCTGTCGCAGGGAACCAAGAGCGGGCCACCGCCGAGGACTGGGGGAGATGGTAGGGGAGCAATGCCAGAAGGAGAGGCGCACTCCACAGATTTTGCTGAGAAGGCAGCAGGACCTCCCAGGGAGCTCTGGCTGCTCAGCGTGAACTGTGCTAGAGTGTGCTTGAGGCCAGCGCTGAGATCTAAAGCCTTGGAAGCCCCGACGCCGTGGAATTCTCTTTCCTCAATGTCCATTTCTGAGCTGCAGTGTTCCTCACGTTCCTTCTTGACCTTCGGGGGCTTGGGGACGCCCTCCAGGCTGCGCCGTTTCAGGTACATCTCCGCCATTACTCGCTTTTTAATGGGTGCATCCTCCAGTCGCTCCCTGTAAAGCCTCTTCATGTTTCCTTTGAATGACGTCAGGTCTTTAAAAGGGGTTTTCAGACTCGTCTGAGGGCTAGCCATGTCTGTACACCGACGATTGGTCTGTCTTGGGCAGGAAAATATTTAGCAGTTCTTCAAACGAGTCACCTTTGAATCTGTCCTTCTTTCCTCTCTGTGTTAAAGGTTGCAAATCCTTTTATGTCCAGCTACATGCATGATGCTGACAGAATTAACGATCTGATGAGCTTCCTGTGAAGGAACCAAAAAGAAGCAAGTTTCAATTACTAAAAACATGGCTTTGAATTTTTTTTGGGGGGGAAAACAACGAATCAAAGTGTGAAGCCACACAAATGCGCATGAAAAGAATATGCTGTCAGGGCAATAAAAAGCATCCAGAACAGTTTTGTGTTGGGCACAGTGCTAAACTAGACGACAGAATCATTTTCCCCTCATCAGGATAATCTAATTTGAGACCAATCGATATAAGGACAGTTTCTCGGTGGTTTAGTGCGTTGTTTTTCTCTACTGACAACATGCCGAATCCGTCAACGCGTTAAATGACTCAATGCACTAATAACGTTAGTTTAACACACAGATAACCAACAGCAACCGTAACTAACAGTAAGCAGCCATTTAGCCCTGTCTAACCACATCAGGCTTGAGATAAGATGTAACAACTGTACATAATATACCACCACATCTATGAAAAGATCAAATCACACGCGCCATCTATAACGGAGGAAAAGCTGACTGAATAATTTGATCGCAAAAGCCTGACACTGACGGAAACGGAATTTCCGAGCATAAATATGAAGGCAAAATGACAGATCACAGCCCAAAAAATCAGCGCATACAAGTGAGGTTTCGGCTAAAACCAGCAATAACGGGTTTTATTCGCTATTCACAACATGCGCCTCTAACTCCACGAACGCTACGCATGTACACTGGCCAGTTCCTCGAAATAAAACGACATTCTCCTGCTGGTTTCGCTTTAACGTTACCAAATTTGTATGACAGCTCAAATAGACTGACCCTGGCCGCAGATGTCGTTTCGGTTCCTCGTAAAATAGCCATTTTTCAGAAACACTAACAAAATGCTGTCTATTTTTAACCCTGAGCGACAGCGTCGATCTTTTCGCCCCGCGAGGGCACCGCGGCTCTGTCCCCGCCTCTACCCGTCTCTCCCATCTCATTCTCCGGGCACAGCTGCGCTGAGCGCCCGCGGTGTGATATTCCCCATCCTCGCGACCAGGACACCCTCAACACAACGACAGAAAACCCGACCACATATATGAAATCCCAAAAATGTCAAAACGACAGCAAGATCTTAGATTTTAAACCCATTTCTGTAACTTTACACGGCAGTGAATCATTTACCAAGCAATTTAGTCTGACACCTGACCCTCCAAAAATTGTTAAATAGCTATCGCCCCAAATGCGTTTCTGTGTTTTTTTTTCTTTGTTAATATAAAAATACCACTTATAATGTCGATCAGGTTAAATTAAATAACGTTATTAAATCATCTAAGCACGACGATGCGTCTCTTCAATATGAACGTTAACGTTCATGAACGTGCGTTCCGTTTAAATGCCACATCAAAACATATATCACACCGATTCACACGCCACATTTAACCAAATCACCAATGCTTAATAACAGCACCCAAACCGGCTTTACATCTAAAAACTGGGTCGCTTGTACAGACAGCTTTAGCAGTGCGGCTAGAACATTTAAACCTTAGCACGCGCTAACCGAGCTAACGCTACAAATCCGTTTTGAGCTCAAAGAACATCACACAACCGATAAAAACCATCGAAAACGAGTCAAAAATAACCAGAGAATCTGCTGAACCATTTAGTGAATGAAGACAGTGTATAAGTGAGCTTGTTGTCGCTTTTATAAAGGGACTTACCTCAGGATGATCGCTCCTGGTCCGCTGCCTCTCTCTGTCTGACCGTCAACAACTCGCGCACAGACTGAAAGCCTTCAGACAGCGCGAGCGTCACGGCGGATGTCGCGCGGGCGTGTCCGTCTGTCTGCCGCCCTCCCCCAATGTCTTGTGAAGTTCAGACTTGCAAGACTTCAGAACAGGTATAAAGCTATCATTTAATGCACGCAGAGTCATCTGTTTGCCTAATGCATCTGGTAGCAAGTTTGTAATATATATGGCAAATTAACGCCACATTATGATTTTGAATCACTTTGTGGTGACAAAAGGCAGTGAATAGAAATTAAAATGGCTTTGCCCCCATTTCCCTAGTATACTATGATTAAGCATGATTTATAATGAATACTAAAGGGCTTCATGAGCAGATGTCTGTAAATGTTTCACAAAGAATTAATCATATGAAATGTTCATTATTAAAACTTTACGCATCACACTTTTTTTTGTATATGCTTGAGCAATGACTTAATATAAAAACGTGTCTAGGGCAACGTTATATTTGTAATAATTTACTTTTAAATCTATTATAAAATCTTTCATTATATTCTGAATTAGTTTTATTTTTGTATTTTCTATACGAAATAATTGTATTTTTATTAAAATATTTTATATTTTATACATTTATTTTTTCATTTATTTACTTATTAATTGTATTGCTTCAACCTAATAATTTATTTGCTAGGGAACATTTATAATTATCTTTAGTTTAAATGTTTGCATTTAATATTTATTTTGTTTTCATTTAAATGTTTTTTGTTGACTTTTTTTTTTAATTGAGTCTTTTTGGGGAAGTTTTTCATCTTGCGCTGTAGAAGCAGATGCATAAAAAGAACATTATCAGATATGATATCTGCACTGACCTAATTATAAACCACCCAGACATGTTTATGGACATTAGTTTGAGTAACTGTTATGCTAGTACAAATGTTGCGGAGGCTTTTGCCAAGGACATTAAGTAATAGAACATTCTCTGTGGCTGAGTAATGGCCTGGAGCCAATCCAGCAGTTTGCTTGGTCCACAGGGCTTCCACCATCCAATGGGCTTTTTTTTCAATGAACCCATGATGGGGTGCTGGGATCACCTTTGGTTTGGTATCCGTCTCTGTGTGAGCCATTTGTTAGGTGTCATTTAAATGTTAAATGGAAGAGGCAGCGCTATGAGGGCCCATTCACAGACACCAACTGCATTAACACTTTTAAAGGCTTCTCCACCACACTGACCCAGGTCATGTTCAGGCAAGACAGGATTGTGAAGATTTGAATAGTTTTGATGTGCTTAGAGGTGTTGTGTTTTTGTTTAGACTGAATACTCACACAAAAGAGCAAGAGGTTACATTGACACCTGCCTTGGAAAATCTAACATTTAAGAACTTAAAAAGTGTTTTTTGCATTTGCCAGAATATGCAAAACACCAAAAGGCTGATCTGATCCATGCATGCTTGTGGATTTTAGCAGTATTTTAGTGTAACAGGAATATTATTATATTAAATTGTCTAATTACCAAGAAATTTAAGGAATGACAACAAGACTATGCAACTATACTTTATCAAGAACAATTTAAACCTTATTTATTTCTATATTTCTATATATTATATTATATTACATTTTAGTTATATATATATATATAATTATTTTGTATTTACTGCATGTATATGTAATGCAGTTTTAATAAATTATTTGTGACAGAATCAATTTATTATTTTCAATAAAGTAAATAAATAACATTTTATTTAATAAATATATACATGTATAATACAAATTACTTTAAGTGCATGTGTTATTAGTTTTTTTTTCTGTTATATATATATATATAACAGAAAAAAGCTAATAACACATGCACTTAAATATATATATATTTACTAAATAAAAAATTAAATGCTAAATACTATACTTTCTAATAATTCATGTATTTAAAAAAAAGTAGATGTTACTTGTCTACTATATATGTGTGTATATATATATATATATACATAGGCCTGAAATCTTTTGGAAAAAATATGGGCATGTTACTTGTCAATAATCCACTTTTATCCCTGCTAACTGATCTGAACATGACTGACATAATTTGCTGGTTGGGTATAAACTAATATTTTATGAGATCAGTGTCACCCGTCTGTGTGAGGTTTGATGCACCAATGATCAAAGCCCATTTCAGCGCCGTTTTCACTATTCGCTGCAGATAGCAAGGTCAGCAGATGTATTATGAAAGCAGGTGCGCCCACACACACTGTGTGCTGTGCCTGAACTCCAAACAGTGCATTGATTTTTTTCCAGAGGGTAATAACATCATCCCGGTATTGTGAGGAGTAATTTAAACTTAATATGGGTAATTACTCTCCAATAGCTGATAGTTCATTTAAAGCTTGACATAATGCTGTTTGCGTGCAGGAGAATGAAGGATAAAGAATGCCAGGAAAATGGATTAAGCGCTGATGGGCCACACAGTTAGTCAGGCAGCTGTCTTCATTACAGACTATGGGACTAAGCCCTAAGCACCCCCCTGAGGACGTAGCTTCAGAGAAAATCTATATAGAAATGCATCATCAGACAGCAAGACAAACAAACGCTTATCACCAACACTACTGCTACAAGGCAGACTTGTGCTACCTGCTCTGAAAAGGAGTTTCGGTTGTTGTTTAAACATACGATCTAAAGAAAACACACCTGGCTCTCCTTCTCTATAGAGGGATTTGGAATGGCAGATTTTCTGTAAATACACTGTAAATTGATTTAGCAAAGTTGTAAATGACATATTACTTACTCAGCCACTAATTTTCACACAGTGTTTGTTCTAAACTCCTTAAACTGAAATGGAAAGTTATAAAAACTAAAAGTAATTAATAATAATAATATATGATAAAGACGATAAATCACAAAATGTCGAGAACTTAAATTAAAATGTAAAAGAAAAAAAAAGTAGGCAGTGTAGTATAGTGCTGTCAAACGATTAATCACTTCTAAAATACGTTTTTGTTATATTTGTATGTGTAGTGTGTACGGTATATTAATTATGCATATATAAATACACACAAATACAGTATATATTTTGAAAATATTTACATACATTTATATTCATATATATATATATATATATATATACACTTAATATATAAACATTTATTTTTTTTAATATATACATGCATTTGTTTGTATTTTTATATACACAATAGATATACAGTATGCACACATATGTAAATCACGATTAATTTTTGTGAAAGTAAAATATGACACTGATATTATAATGATATTATAAATAAAAAATATGTTTTTTTAGAATGGAGTTTGTGCTTCTAACAAAAAATGTAATCGCACACACAAAAGTAGTACAAAAGCTGACATTATTTTAAAACAAAACAGAACCTCTATCTGTTCTCGCCAACTAATCAAACAAGGTCACATCTTTTCTTTAGAGGGCAAACCTGCTCTTCCTTCCACAGGGAATCGTGCGCCATGCTCTCGTGAGAAAGAGGACACGGGGACAAGGTCACAGAGCACAGTCTGGTGCAGAAAAAAACATTCACATTCATCGTTCCTCACGGAGTTACAGTAATGGCCAAAGTCACAGAAGGTGAGTCGTTCCAGCGGCACTGTCAAAGCCACGCGCGCGAGGCGAGGTCCTCAACCATCTGGCCGACAAGATGCATCTCCACACACAGGCATGTTATACATATGTTTATTTAAATCGCAGGAAGTGGATTTCAATATTTTAAACTCTGAAGTCATATAATGTATGCATGGAGGCCAGCGGTTCACATCACTGTTAAATTTTTAATATCATGTTTACATATCAGATAGAACGATTATTATTTGATGCAGACGCTTCAGCCCCAAAGGAATTTACAACAATGGCTTGACTGATGTAGAAACGTCACAGATCTTTTTTTGAGCTTCATTTGTTTAGTCTACAAATGCCTATTATGTCACTTGCGATATTGGTACTGACGTTAAATATGAAACAAGATATTATGTAACTACCTCAAGATATATAAATAATAAAACACACAGAAGAGTTATTCATTTTATGCAATACATAATTTTTGGACAGGAGATTCATTACAAATAGTTAGATACACATTGTTTCCATCACAAACTGCTTCATAGAGGTCGAGTTTTCTTTAAATATTTTTAATTAGGCGTTAACAAAAAAAAGTGGTACAGTTTATTCCAGTCAGTTGATAGTGTTTTTCAGTGTGCATATTAATATACAGAACGTCCAAAAAAAAAAAAAACAGGTCCACTTTGGCCCCCTAATGTTTCTTAGCACATCGCTTTTTTCCTGGGAATGCATCGAGGGCTTTAAGCTATTCAATCATTTATAACGCCGGGTTGCTAACGAGTTCCTCTCGGCTCGAAACCAGTGTGAACATCTGTGAAAATAAAAGCGAGTTGATACGTGCACGGGGAGGAATGAGAGGGTGATGCTGTGTTTAATGTCATCATTTGGTCATTATTGTCTAAGGTCCTTTCAGTGTAACACACACAAACAAACAATAATGCGTCCAGACATGATCTGTTTTCAAAACGCTCCACTATTGATGGGGCCGTTAAAGATAAACACAACCAGGGCCCCTTTGAGCACCGTGCATCTGATCTGACTAGATATCCCCCCAAAGGGACAAAAATAACTAAAACAAAGCTTTTCCGTGACTGTAACAAGAAACAACGAACTCGCATGCATTGTTTGCTCAGTGTAAAAAAGTATATAAACAGAATATCATAAACCAGAAAGGCAATGTATCACATTTAAACACAAAAAGCAAGAAATATAAAAGAAGGGAAAAAAAGTGAGAAATACTTTACACATGCAGCCGTTGAAGAGTAAAAACATACTTTTACCTCGTTTCTATGGAGAGCACTGACAGGAACATACTTTTTTTTTTTTTTGCCTAATTTTGGTCCTGTGTTGAAGAAAGCTGTTGTATTACACCCCTCCTTCTCTCTAAACAGAAAACTTCTCCATTCACAGTTTGTCAGTATATACAACAGTGTTCATCAGTGTTCCCTGCTCCATTCTGTCAAGTTTGATACCCACTTCGATCGACAGCGAGGCCACGTGCCCAATCATCATAAAACAACTTTTTTGATTCAATATATTGTGCACATTCTATAAAGATGACAATATTCTTAAATAAAAAATAACAATAAAACAAAAGTATAAAGTTTTCTTCCTTAAGCTACGCTTTTTTTCTGAGGAGAGGCAGAAAAGATAATCAGAAAGTCTTCAAGAATATCCCATGTGGTATAGTGTTTAAAAATGGCTTACTATATATGCTCCACGGATTCTCTTTAATATATACAAATAAAGTGTGTATCAGACACCATAAGCATTAGGAGGTTCTGCGTACCATCACAGTCGTTCTTTTCTTTTAGTTTGCAAAGAGTTCAGTAACCTAAAACTGGCATTTCGACGCACAAAGGCACTGATAAATTTAATCAGTGCTGATTTACGTGATACAAAAATAAACGAGAAAAATAGACTTAAGGACTAGTGGTTACAAATGGCAGAAAGTGAAAGACGTTTGGCAAAGTTAATGATTCATCTGGTCCCAACAAAATAAAGTCAGGTTGTTGTTTCCTTGATTGTTTGTGGCCATGCAAATAAAGGCAGCGATGATATGCACGTAACAGAAACAGGCAGGGCCGTTCACACACACTCCTCCGCAGACATCAGCAGAGGGTTGATGTACTCGAAGCCCTCAAACTCAGACTGGTCGATCTTCTTTACAGCATCACTGGGGGGGGAGACAAAGACACAATCAATCAGGATTAACTGAAACGGCACATTTAACTGACTACGGCTTTCAAATAGAGCGCAGGCTGTAAAACATCTTCTTGGAAAACAGGGATATATGGAAACGAGGGCACCCTGTGTAATGTGTCATCAGAGGTCGTAAATTTGATATTACTTCCTGATGAAACGTGCATTGCTGTGGTAAAGATCTGAAGCAGATTAATGGTGCCTGAGGTCTGATTCAGAAAGCTTGAGTCGTGACACAGGCAGATACACATGAACAGACACTCACTCATCGTCAGGCGTGAGCTGAATGGGTTCATTGGTGAACTGGGCATCAAAGTTATCCAACCCAAATTCGCCGGAGATGTTGGGCTTGAAGGGTGGAACCACTTGCTTCTGCTCCATCTGAAATACAGTTAACATGAGTCAATTAACGACTACGGCTGTGTCATAAAGCATTCTCACACTTCAGCACACAGAGCTCATGTTACTAAACACTAAGCAGTAATTGCTTTTAAAAGAATTGAAAGAAGACTATTAAAATAAATGTTGTAAAAAAAAAAAAAAAAAAAAAAAACATTAAGGCTGAATTTATTTAATAAAAAAATACAGAAAAAATTGTAATATTGTGAAATCTTATTGCAATTTAAAATAACAGCTTTCTTCATAAATATACTTTATATACAATTTATTCCAGTGATGGCAAACCTGATTTTTTTCTTTCCCAGAAATTAGTAAAAAATCATTCTTATGTGTTCTGATGTGTCAACATTGATAACAGTTGTGCTGCTAAATATCTTTTGGGACCCTTGATAGTTTTTGTCAGGATTCTTTTAGGAATAAAAAGTTTAAAATAACAGCAGTTATCCAAAACAACTATCCTTTCTAACCATCGTTCCAATGTTTGGGGTGAGTTTTTTCTTCTTCTCATTTTCTTCAAAAACCACCAAAGAGCAAACTCAGCAAGGATTTAAAATTATATTTAGGCAAACGATCCTTTCCAGGTTTTTGTTCAGTGCTTCTATTTGTTTGGCCTTCTCTGTGATCTGCTCCCCCTACAGGCTGTCTCGGGCACTGCATCCTGTCTGAGTAGAAAGTGTAATCCTAGCCGTTCAAACTGCCTGACCACCACTTTGTGTGTGTGTGTGTTCATCCAGACCAAACAGGGACAAGAGGTCACTGTGTTCGTCTGAGTCTCGTCTGCTGGTTTGACATCATTTAAACCTGCCTCACACATGATCCAGTTCACTGTCACAACCTCAGACCAGAAAAATCAATGATTTGACACCTTATCACCTTCATTAAATCACTGGACTTACACGTGATAGTATATGTCACGATGCAACCATGAACCACTAAAAGGGTCACTTGTCATCTGATAGACTTGGACTATTAAAAGTATTTGATAAAATTAATGTGTAAAAATATATGTGAATTGCTATTCGATGATGATTTAAATCATGAAATGCAGAAAAATGAAAAGGAATGGTTTGCAAAAACAAATTACATTTTATAATCAATTAGTCACACTCATGCCATCTCAAACCCTTAGGTTGTATATTACCATCTTAATGAAGTTGGAGATAATAAACTAATAATAATGTAGAACCACAGCCTAAAGACTGTAGGAAACATTGTATAAATACATAAAACGAAAAAAAAAAACCCTGAAAAAATACATGTGTAACTATTGACAACTTTTAAAGCTGGCATTCTTGAAATTATATTTGAAGTGGTAATAGTGCTAACGTCAAATTACATGAATGAGTAATCAAATGGATGGTTGCTCAAGGTCATAAACAGCACTAAATAGTTTTTCAGGCTCCAGTAAGTCCTCTGTTTAGTTTCACTAGCGTCAGTCTACAGCGAATGACTCATGCTTCCGCTGCAGGCTCAAGTCAAAACATCCAATAAGTCAGATACAAGAAACAGAGATAGTGGTGACTCACAAGATCCCAGTCTACATTTCGGAAAAAAGGATGGGCCATGATGTCTGCAAAGCCTGTCTGAGGGTGACATCCGAGGCGTTCCTTTGGCTCCTACAAAAAAAGGGAAAAAGAAATCCATAAGAAGAAACAAGACAGTAAACAAAGACAGAAGAGTGTACGAGTGAGGTGGGGAACAAAGATTATGACAGCACTATAACTGGATATTAACATTAATCTGTCTGGTCTGCTTTACCTTGTTGAGGAATCCCTTCAGCACGCTGGCGGCTTTAACTGATAACGATCTGGGAATTCTTATCTGCTTCTCCAAAATTACTGCAAATGAGGAAGAGAAGGGGAAAAAAAGATGGGATGTACTGAGAAATAGTGCTGCACGATTAACCATATCGCAATCGCGATCAATGGTCAGCCTATGAGACTACATTACAGAAAATGTTGCAATTATATTAATCAAATGCATTCGTGGACGCAACAAGACATTCATTCTTGCATTCACACCAGACGCAACTAAAGCTTCAAGCGCGAGTGATTTACATGTGAAGTCGATGCAAAGACTCGATTAGACATCCTGCGGCAGCAAATCAGGCTGCGCGAAATGAGTGTTTCACGCATGTAACGTGTGATTCACGTCAAATGCTCAAGTTGAAAAACACGAACTTTGGCGAAAATTCACACCGTGTTAACCAATCAGGAGCTTGCTCTAGTAGTGACGCAATTACTAGCAAGCAGGGGCTGAATTCCGAAACTATGGATTACAAAATCTTTGTCGCTGTATGATACATCTTTTTAGAAACAGGTATAAAAAGGAAATAAATACTAGATTCATTAAACCAAAGTTTGCCTATTAGATATACTCAAAAAGTATTTTACCCCATGTTTACCACTACAAAGACTGGAACTGCCTGGCAGAAGCCCCTCCCATGATGCAAAGTTAATTTAACGTAACTTAATTCAGTAATGTAAAAATGTTACTGTTATTCAATTTTGTACAATTTTGTTTTCATTTGAAATTTGTTTCAAGTTGTTGCTAGATTGCACTGTATGCTGCATCTCAGTTGAGAAATACAGATTTCAGCGTTATTAGTAATCTGTGTGTGCATTTTCCTTAATAACAAGCAAGTTGAGTCATACCACTTGTTTATCATATCGCAATCGTAAATCGCAGCTTTGACCTTAATAATCGCAATGTAACCTTTTTCCCAAATCGTGCAGCCCTACTGAGAGACAACACGTAGGCTTCTTGTCACGTACCTTGGAAAAGATAATCTTCTGTGTTTTGGTCAGGGTTGTCAGAGCTGCCTACTATGTCAAAGGGTGACCTCCCAGCCATCATCTCAAACATCAGGACGCCCAGTGCCCACCAGTCCACACTAAAACCTGAAAAGAAAACACACAGGAAGTTGCACATACATCATTCTGAGCCTCTGAAAGGGGAAGCTTAGTACTGACATAAACTCAAATATCAGAAAGTCATGAAGTAGACACTAATAGCAATAAATGGATTAAGCACTGTGCACTAGAGCTCATATTTGCCAAGTGAAAGTTTTTGTGAAGAGGCTTGTCTGTGTGAACTGTGCTTACCGTAGTCTTCTCCTCTCAGAATCTCAGGTGCAATGTAATTGGGGGTTCCACAGAAAGTGCTGGTTGTGTCTCCTGGTCTCAGTCCCTCCTGCATAAGAGATGAATATTGAAACACTTAGCCACACGTATCTACTGCTGATCTTTTTTTAAGCCATTGGCTATACTTGGAGATTTCTATCAGACATACAATATTAAAGGCAGTAAATAACATGCGTACATTATTTATTTTATATTATATTTACTAATATTTACTACAAATGGACGTAAAAACTGTAATCAGCAGTGCATTTAGTATCATGGTATGTCTGTGTTTATACAAATTTAAAGCAGGTAATGCTATTTTTACATACAGTACACTATAAATATGAGATAGATATACCAGAAGAAAACTTGATATTATGGCTGCCACTGATTAATGATTTTTCTAGTCAACTAATGCCACATTTATATTACTTAAATTAGTTAAATATATACTGAGGTGTGTGGAACTAAACCATAAGGAGCCTTTAATACATAGACTCTTTGTCCTCAAGTGCACAAATAACTTGCCAAAAACCACTGTAATGGCTCAAATAGCCTATATGCTGAAGAATGCACAAAATCTTGTTGATATTATGCGTTTATATAAATCAAGTAGCTTCCACAAACTCTTGTATATATAATAAAGTGTACCTAATAAAGCACAATTATCTAGGTTAACATTAGAGCAAACAGCCGTGTAAAGTTGCTACTACTCAAATGTTTCAGTCATAAAGCCGTATTTGAGGTTAATGAATGATAGACAAATGTTTTTGTTATTCAACTATATTCTTGTCAGCAGATTTGACTTAATTAATATGGGATCTAATAAACTGAGACAATTGTCGTGTTCAGACATACCTTACACATGCCGTAATCGGTGAGTTTGATGTGTCCCTCTGACTCCAGCAGAACATTGTCCAGCTTCAGGTCCCTGTAAATAATGCCACGCTCGTGGAGGTAGTTCAAGGCAAGACTGATCTCTGCCGAGTAAAACCTGCAAGCAGAGAAATAGTGAAAGATCTCAGTTGTGTTTCTGTTCCTGTGGTGTGTCATTCAGACCGAAGTCAACTCTAACCCTGCTCAGGCTGTTCATTAGCTGCTCGTACCTAGCATGCTCTTCTGGAAGTTTTCTTTGTCGCTGCATGTGAAACATTAGATCCCCTCCATTCACATATTCAATTACAAAGAAAAGCCTGTGAAAGAAAAGCATTAAATAATCATTAGCCATCACTAGACCAACAAAACGGTTTACACTAAACAGAAGGGCTAAATAAAAATGGCCTGAGGACCAAAATAAGAGCATCGCTTCTATTTGTTTTTTTTATACAGTTCCTTGCAATGTCTTATACTTGTATGCTTGTATGAAAAGAATGAGTGTAGAATTACCTGCTCTCCGTCTGGAAGCAGGAATGAAGTCCCACCAGGAAAGGATGGTTGGAAGCCTGCTCAAACACATGCTTTTCTGTTTGAACCCAGTCAATATCCTGAAAAACAAAAAAGAGAAGTACAAACACACACACACACACACACACAAATCAATCTCATATTGAAAAACAGAGCATTCTTTCTGTCAGTAGGGGAAACATTTGGAAGGACATTCAGGACAGTATTGAGTAGAAATGCCTGACAAGGCTGAAAGCTGATAAAGGTTTAAAAGACGGGGGCACTAGGTCTTCCCAAGGAGCTACTCCTGGATGCAAGGAGACTCACAATGGACAGATACAGAGTGAAAAACTAGGACCTTTCATTGACAGCCTGGTAAAAATACCTCTGACCGTGAGACTCACTTAAAGAAGCCCTGCAGGGCCAATAGAGCGCAGCTGCAATTATTGACCATCGGCTGCTGCTGTCAATTCATCACACAAGGCTTAAGTGCATCTAATCAACGTTAAATGCCCACTTCATCAACATCTAGTCATCTGTATGTATACTTCAACACATCCTGGGAAGATTAGAGCCAGGTGGCCTCTTTGCTTGTTTTATTCTGCAGTCAAGACTCAAATACTTACATTATTGACCAAAGACATTTGAAGTTGTGAAGTGTCAAGAATGCTTTCAACGTGGAAAACACAGAGTTGGGTGTGAAAAAGTCTGGGAGATGTGGTTCGTTTAAACTTGATATGGATGCTATTTGTTTTATATTATAAATGTATATAATAATATATCAATGGCATCTTTGTGCATTCCCAAACTATGAAATGTGAAATTTCACCTCATCGTCATTCACCAGCTCCTTCTTCACCACCTTCATGGCATAGATGCGGTCTGTCTTTTTGAGACGCACCAGAAGCACCTTGGCGTAGCTGCCCCTCCCAATCACTCGGAGCAGGTCAAAGTCTGTTAGCCCCAAACTGGACACTGCCTTCCCTGATTCCCGACTGCCCACAGCCTGAGGGATGGACAAAGAGAATATTAAACCACCAACATCTTATATTTATTTATACGCACATTTATATACACATCGTATAATGTAGCCAATTTTAATGGTGTTATAGGTCCCTAAAATTCCAGATATGAGGTCAAACAATGCCCCTGTAGGGTTTTTGACTTATATTTACACTATGTGACGGTTTAGCAAGATCATTATGTGACATTAGATCACAAAACCAAGTCGTAAGTAGCACGGCTATATTTGTAGCAATAGCCAACAATACATAAATTGTATGGGTCAAAATTAACGATTTTTCTTTTTATGCCAAAAATGATCAGGAAATTAAGTAAAGATCATGTTGTATGAAGTTATTTAGCACATTTCCTACCGTATATATTACAACTTAATTTTTGATTAGTAGTATGCATTGCTAAGGACTTCATTTGGACAACTTTAAATATATATATATATATATATATATATATATATAAATCAATCTCTCTGGATTACATCTCTGTCCTGTTCTTTCCCTCTGTATGACTTCTCATGACTGCCACAAAGCTACAGGAGCATGTGCCCTTAATCAGATTCTAATGACCCTGATAGAAGGTTACTTTATTAGCTCCCCTAAAGGAAATCAATACAGGCTGAATGAACCTTGTGCACACCCCCATCCCTTTCCCTGAGTGACAACTTCAGCCTGATCATCTGTATGAGAATGGTCTGCTGAAAGCTCATATAATCAAACTAAACATTCATAATGGTGCCATTTACACCTGGTACTAACATTGACTTTGACTAATTAGATCAACAAGTGGAAATTGCTTAAAACAATGTTGTGGTCAGATTGGTCATACCACATTGAAAAAACACAGTTTGCTCATTGCATTTGTAGTGTAAATGCTTATATGCCCTGGAGCATCTGAGAGATCATCAAACATGCAAGTGACCAGCTAAATATAAAAATAACACCCTTTTAACCAATTTAATACAACTACAAAATAAACATCAACACCAATTACTAATATTCAACGTAATATTTTTATTTTATTATTTATATATAAAAATTAAACCAAAAAAATAACTATTGCAATAATAATATAGTACTGTAAAGAGTATGACAGAATAATAATGATTATAATTATTATTTTGCTTTACAAAACAGTATAAATACAAATACTAAAATGTATGGTTGTCTGTCCTACTTTGCTCTCAACTTTTTTTTATTCTGACACAAAACTGCAGGGAGACTGTAAAGCTTCTCTTTTCTTGACAACAGATTTATATACAAAAGGGGAAGATTGGCTTGTCATGTTTTCAATGCATGTTAAAAGTGACTCAGATGGAGTGAGAAGCAGAATTTCACCAATTCTGAATGGATCAACTGGGATGGACGTTATAACTAGGAGTAAACGAGGCCAAAGCATGTCTTACCTCATGCTCCTCTCCCTCGTGATTGATACTTTCCGTTGAGTTCTTTTTGTCTAGGACTAGAAAACAACAAAGAGAAACAGGGAAAGTCATCGCTCAGTGACATGTGGGCATTATTCATTAATATACTGACAAAAAACAAGTTCACAAACCTCTAAACCAAAACAAGCACTTTGATAAATAAAGCAAAAAACAGGAGAACTGACATTTATCTGACCAGCACTGTAACTAAAACCATGAGCCTGTTCACGTCATTAATTCCAACAAACAAGCTTAATCTTGTGAGAAGACTCACTCCTGTAGGTTGCTCAACGCATCAATGTGTTTCAGTCCAAGCACATGCCCAATTACTAAAGGAAAACATCGGCTTAGCCCATCCAGTCATTTAAAACCACTCAAGATGAAAATCAGTGGCATCAATGAGCCACTATAGATCTCAGCAAATCAATCTAGTGAACACCTCTGCATTACTTTTTAGTTAGCGACTTTGCTAACAAAAACACATGGCAAGTTTATAGGCTTGACTTTTTCAAATGGATCTCTAGGTAGAATGTTTATGTAGTTTTTTTTTTTAGGTTATCATGAATTTTTCAATTCAGCTTCAGAAATGTATAATGATGTATTATGTATGATTAAACTTAAAAAAAACAAAAAACATTGAAATTCTAAAATTGATTTTTGAAAAGTCTAAGCAAGGTACAGAAGGTTGATTATTTTGTGACCCCAGGCAGAATCATTTTGATCTCAGACAGAAAGCCTTAAAAGAAAATTCTTTTGAAAACTGATCGCAAGTTTAATTAAAAATCTCAAAAGGACATTCCTTCCTGAAAATTGCTTTTATACATGTATTAGTCTCCTATTCAAGCACAAGGTAGTAAGGAAAATTTAATAAACACACTTAAAAGATATATAATGACAAGTGCATGCGTAGCGCTCTACAAAAATAAATTAGAGTCTATAGTACCTTGATCAGAGTGCTCTGATGGAGTGGACCCTGGATCGATTCTTCCCATCATTGGGTCCTAGAAAAATTATACAGAGGTCAAAAATAAACATAGACTGAAATTCATTGTGTTACTGGCATGATCCAACAATGTAGGTCTATACAAAAAACCTGAATGTTTAACGTTTCCCATTCTTTGCACGTTGATTTATCATATATCTGGCATATTTGGTTATACATTCAGCTACCATTAAGAATGTCTCATCTATTTGAGATTTAAATGTACTTTACAAAAAACGTGAAAGAAGCATACAGATTCCATGTGAACTTAATAAAGTCTCACCTGTATTACCTGTCTACCACACTCCACTATCACCAATTTATGGCATTTTTTATGGACCAGCAGTTTACAGTTTATGCACTTATATCCCTGCCTGCCCAGGCCCCAGATACGATCTGTGCAGATGGCACAATGAGCACGCTGTACACAACAGAAAACACAGAAACAATAAATCATACAGAAGACATGTGCATATAATTTAGGCTTATTAAGTAACATAGCTGGTTTCAGGAAAAAAATAAAATAAAAAAAAGTACCCTGTTAAAACGTTTGGCCTGAAACGCATGTCCACTGGCATAGTAGAGTTTCCTCCAGCGCCGAGCTCCGCGGCGGTATATGGACTCTATTAAGGTAGGAATTACACCAAGTAATAACCATCAATATAACTCAATTCAAGCTTTCCAGCAATATAAAGTACAAAACAAACATTATGATCTAAATGACTATAAATGACAAAATGCACATACTGTCTTCTCCAGGACAGGGCATGCCAGGCTTCTCAGGAACACAAGGAAACACTGTGGAGAGAGAGAGGGAGACTGTGAAAAAAA
>JAUYWG010000032.1:14368389-14399673 GCA_034779775.1 Enteromius afrohamiltoni
CTAATAAAAATATGTAACATTTTGCGATATTTAATAAAGACATTTCACAATATTTTTATTCTAAAATTATTTACATAAAAAATTAAATATACAAACTCAAAAACAGAACATACTGTATTTTTGAAGAAAAACAAAACATACCTTCAGTGTATTTTATTACACGTTCAAACAAAACTGGATACTTTGTTATGCGCTGTGTTATAAGGAGAATTATCTCTGGGATTCCTAATCTCCGCACGATAGACAGCTGACATATTTTCTGAGAACAGAAAGATTATTAAACAATTTCTTTTAATATATAAAAGAATGTTAAAAGGATATTCTTTTAAAACCTGACAACAAAGATCAGGTCTTACTCGTATAAAACTCTGAAACTTCTTGTTGTTTTGCATCAATTCTTTGTAAAAGTTGACTGCATCGGTGTGGTGACTGCAGAACACTCCATAGAAGTACTGTAGTCTGTCTTTCATTTCACCTGAAAACTACACACACAATCATACATGCAGTTCAGAGAGCACCACTGCTAACAGCAAAAGATTTTTATACCACCACCAAAAGTTACAAAAAAAAATGTTCAGGACATTTACACAACAAAACATTTAAAATCATGAACACTGCTTAATTTAAACACATGTTTTAGTTTAAACATTTTAAATAAGTCTCTTATGCTCATAAAGTTTATTTAAATGTAAAATGTTTAATTAAAAATGTTTTATCCCCTCAAGTTAATGCCAAATAAAAACCTTTAGTAATACTTTTGTTATATAAAGATTATCCAAATTCTTTTTGGGGCCATTGTATGGCAACCCAAATTAATCTCGAAACAAAAATTCTATTCATTTCAGGAAGCACCTGCTGCTTAGCTCAGCTCTGGGGAATGTGGACCCAAAGATCATATGAAGGACAATGGCTTTAACTGACAGTTTAGTGATTCAAAGCATGTAGCTAGAGAAGAAAAAAAAAAAAAAAAAGATTTTCGCATCCTACAGTGGCTATAGAATAAAAATACCTGTGCGATGAGAATGTCTCCAATACTATGGATGAAGTAATTCTGGGTACTGCCTGGCTCCAAGGAATCGATTCTTCTCTGTTTAAGGCGGTTGAGGAAAAGCTGATGCACTTGCACCAGGTTATCCACCTGTGGAAACAGTCTTTCCAGCTGCATCTCGTCCATTTGCAGAGTCTCACGCAGTTCCCTCACATATACGTGCAAAACCAGCTTTAGTGTCCGCACATGGTTTATTTCTGTCTGAATCAGCTCTGTCATAATAACAACCACAATCATGTATGGCTCAAATTATTAACTTTTCTAAGAAAGTATAATATATACATATAAAAGCCCATACCATGTATAACGTCCTGTCTTTTAATGTCGTCTTTGGAATACTCTTTTAAATATTGTGGGTCAACAGCTAAACTCCAGGTGGGAGCTTCAAAGTCCCGAGCATCTGCTTCCAGATCTTCACGTAGCGCATTATAACGGCCATCTGTGTGAGGAGCAGAAAATATACACTTCCCTTAATATCAACAAACAAAACCTGTGATCACGACACGCTTAAATCACATAGCCACAGGTCAAATAACCAACCGTCAATATTGATGGTGTCAGCAGGGTATGTCAACGGGACATTTGAATCTTCTATCAAGGGCTTGAATCTCACAGAATCAATTTCATCCATCTTATGTTCTAAAAAAAAAAAAAAGAAGAGCCAGAAGACACTTGAAACAGGCAAGAAAAACACTTTTTTCTAAGTAAAGAAGTAGGTGGTGAATTGTCTTATTTCTGTGCCACCAAACAGAATCATAAGAATAAAATCATGTCATTAAATCATTTTAATAAGCTGATTTGGTAGTCAAAGTATATTTATTTTTTTTATTATTAAAGAAAATGCTTAATATTTTTGTGATGCATTTTTCATGATGAATATAACGTTTAAAGGAACAGCACTTATTTGATGGTGTAAACTTAAGTTGAGCCAATGCTGTTGCTTCATGAGAAAAAACATTTTAAAGCAGCTATACTACAACTACAGTTCCTGCCCAGAAATCCAGAGCACTGACCTGTCTCTGGAGTGATAACCAATGGTAAAAGTCTGGACGATGCAGGTTTATCTCTGCTGTAAGAGGGTCATGCCTGCTATGTCATGAAGCAGATACAGCCAAACACAGGATGAATAATCTTTGTCTGAGAAAGAAAGCAGAAACTTTGGGTCTTCAATTTCTTTGGGTTTTCAATTCTTTCACGTACTCACCCTCGAGTAGATCCAAACTATGAATTTCTTTGTTTTGATGAACACAAAAGGAAGATATTTTGTAACCAGGCTGTTTTGGGTCACCATTGACTTTCCAGAGTATTTATTTTTTTTAATGGTGACCCAAAACAGCCTGGTTACAAACTCTCTTTTAAATATCTTCCTTTTCTTCAGTAGAACGAAGAAAAGCATACAGATTTGTTACTACTTGAGGGTGAGTAAATAATGACAGAATTTAATTTTTGGGTGAACTAGGCTATTTAAAGAACACATTAGACATAAAAGTAATTTAAATTCAATTTAAGACCTAAAAAAGATCAAGCCCTATTTCACACATTTTGCTTTTAAATCTATGATGGCCTTCAAGGTCTTGCGTAAAAATGGCTGTGCAGGTGAAGGTGACAGAAGAATGTTTGACCTGAATACACTTCCAGTGAACATATGATATGATCTGCTTTGGTTTGTCTCCAGCACACACACACACATGCTGAAGTGGAAAACTTATTAAGTGAATGCATGAAGATTATTTAACAAACTGATATAATGTAAGAAATTTTTTTTTTCATATAAAAGTATCCCCCAAATGCAATCATAGTGTCAATAGTGTGCTAGTAGACATAGGCAAGAGAAATAAAGGGGTGGTGCTGCTGTACAGAACACTGAAACAAATCTGCTTCTCTGAAACAGAAAACTGGTTTTGGTTTGTCAAATTACTAAACTCTTGTCAGACAAGGTTAAAGAGCAGAGGCACATGACGTTGCAGAAAACAGGCTTGATTTTTTTTTCTTTTGCGTGGATATTTATTTACTTTTTCTTTTTTGATGGAAGTAAACCTTTACTAAAAATAGATAAAATATAGATTAATAGCAAAAGTTGCCTTATCAGAAATAAAGTGCACAAACTCACCAGCCAAATTTACATACAAATAGATTACACTACAAAAGTTTGGTGTCAATAGTTAATACTTTTTTTTTTTTTACCAAGGACACATTAAAATGTGCATTTTTCTTAACTTTCACTTTTGGTATATTCATATTCATATCATATTCTATAATATTGCACTTCAGTTGTGTTATTTCTGTACTCTGTGTTCATTGCGTCATATGTGCCTTGGCGAGGATAAAATATATATATTTTTTAAAACATTTAAAAAGAAAAATGCTACTGACCCCAAACCTTTGAACAGCAATGCATAGTAAATATGGTTACAAAGATTTACAGGTAAACACTGTATTTCAGATGCTTTGACAAGTCACCAACATTTTCAGCACTTTAAATCAGCTTTAAGAATTTTTGTAAATCTTCATAAATTCTATGTAGTTTCTTAATAAATACAACAATATAAAAACAGCAAGCATAATTATAAAAGTATAAGAAAATGCGGTTTGAAGTAGTTATAAATAAAGTATTGGATGACAGGACACTGTGATGTGACTCAGGTCAACTACCCAAAGGCTTCATTCTGAGAATAGTCAAGCAAAATCCTGTATAATGGCAAGACAATTCACAGAACACCCAGAGACACATTGACAAACGAACACATTATGTGATTATATTTATACACCAAAGGGTGTGCCCTAACAAAACACTAAAGAAGAACCAATACTGTCTGACACGTCAAGGAAATTATCCAATGAGGAGTTTTAGATCCAAACAACACTTGACCCCACTGACTTTTGACTGAATGAAAAAAGAGAGACTGTGACATTCTTCAGATATCTTCTAATATGTCCCAAACAAAGAAAGTCATGCAGGTTGGAAACAACATGAGGGAGGGTAAATCATGACAGAATTTACAATTTTATGTCAACTACCCTACACCTGAAGCTGTCATATTAAGCTCTCATAGAAGAAAATGTTTTAACAACTAAAACAACTAAACAACAGTCGGAAGCACTCTGCTCTATGTTCAAGAAAGTTATGATACACCTTGTGAACACACTAACAATGCTTAATAGCACTCAAACAATGTGCACACTGCTCTTCATACATGCACTCAACCACAAACACTAGCATGTGTCAACTGCATGAAGGCTAAATAAAAGAGGCAAACCTGAAGAGCAAGCCTTCACATAAACACATGTATAACTTGTACTCCATTATAAAGCAGTGGATACTGACAAGGAGGCACATTTCTTACTCAAATACAGCTGCACCTTGATGAATGGTGGTTAAAGGCAATGGTTTGCAATTTCAAATTGCTGGAGACCAAGAAGTATCACTGCATGGGCTGAGTCACTCAAATAACACTCAGACCTCCCCTCAGTAGTTATGTAATCTCGTCTTCTGCAGGTGGTTTCGTTACGGTTTACTGTTCCCGCTGAATGACAACTTCTGCTGCAGGCTGCACCTCCCTTGAATCATCTGCTGGATGGAGATGAATATAACCAATCCAAATGCGGTTAAGGCTTATCGGTTGAACAAGAAAAGCAGGCTGCCCCAGTCTGGGTAGAACAACAAACACCCTCCTTCCTTTACACCAAGCATAAGACACATGAAATTTGACTCTTCCACCATCTTTGTTTTTCTTGTAAACTAAAAACCCTCATTCTGAAGTGTAACACTACATTGAGGGAGGACATCGGTTACATAGGTGTGATTAGAGGATGCAGCAGCTGCAACATGTGAGAGTTTTTTTATTTACAAATGCTGTAACTGATTTACTAGTTCTGTTACTGTGTGGAAAACGACTGGCTTGCAAACCGCTTCTGACCATGAAGCCAACCTCCCCCCTCACACATCAACAGGCCAGATAAAGTACAGAAAGCCTCCCTGTTTCTCACAAAAAAAAAAACAGATAAGCTAAAGATTACCCATAACTGCTGACCTTTAATGCTAGTCTAAGACAAGGTTTGTGAGATTCCTGCTGAATGTGGTGAGCTCTTGATCTGAGCAAAAGGAACTGACCTTATTAGAGGAATGATGGATGAGTTAAAGAGTAGTAGAAAGTTACTGAGTATAAGTTTCATTTTAGCACAATACATTAACGCTGAAGCCTTCCTGCAAACCTATTTCTTTAAATTAACAAGCACCTATTTGTATGTTACTTGGAATTAATTTCTAATCTATTTCTTTTAATTATCAATTAAATGGAAGTATGTACTTCATTAATGTTTTATATTTAATACTGTCAGAAGAACTGTTCATCACATCTGGTAGCATATTTTTCTTCTACTAGTAATAACCTTAATAGTTATAGTATCTATTCCAAATTTACATTACATGTAGTTTTTTATGACACACTAGAATACGTACCAGCAGTTTCTAGCAACATTTCTTATCTTATTGGTTATTTACTTATTTATAAATAACAGAAGCCATACGATTAACAAACATTTATACAAGTAATTAAAGTTTCAAATACATTCAGGTGATGCATTTTAAAATACATCAGTTAAATATATATATATATATATATACACACACATAGACACGCACACACACACACACATTATTAAAATTGACATAAGGTGCTAAAATAACAAAAATGTCATTAAAAAATTAAAAATGACAATACAACAAACTTACTGAAAATGTAAACACAGTTTGTTTAAATTAATAAAACTCAACTATACTAAAACAACACTGATTAGCATGTATAGTTCATTAAAATGCCCCTATATGGTTATAAATGTTTTACTATAAACAACTGAAATACAATACACTTAAAGAGAAACCAGTATCATTTTACTGACTACTGTGAAAACCTAAATACATTCTAATGACTAGCTTAATGGTTATGAGGAGCTAAACCAAAAGTGCTAGTACTTAAGGTTTACAAAAAAAAAATGAACTGGTACAAGTAAAAACTGGAATACATGCAAATGAAAAAGCTGACATCTGAATCCCCAAGAAGGAAAAAAAAAAGCTTTTTTTAACAATAGAAGACTAGTTACCTGTCACTATCCAGACAATTAAAAAAAAGGTAATTACTGGTATGCAGTGTCTAATTTAGTTACTAATGATTTCCAAGGTATTCCTGGAATAAGTAGCTACTAGTTTTCAAGGTATGTATTGTTTCAAGGTTCTAGGACACTAGAAAAACTTCAATATACTGGTCACTGTTTAAACCAAAGGAAAACAAATTAAACGTTAGCCATTTTAAAAATACAAAAAGGACACAGGACCTCAAACCGATCAAAAACGGCCTGACACTGGTGAAACTCGTGTCATAAATGAATTAGTCATTAATCAGAGACAGAATGCGAGGAATGTATTGGGCGAAGAGATAAAGCATGCATTCTTCATCACAGCAGAGTGTAAACACAGCCATCAAAGCGATTAGAAAACATGGATCTTCACTGACCGCATCTACTCGCCACTATAAGCATGTCATGCATGTCTGATTAAAACACGAAGCTGAGCTTGTGCTTCGTTCAGAATTAAAGAGGCATCGTTATTAACCCTGAGGTAAAATCACAGCGAAACTTTTCCTGCTACGTTACTGATCTCATACGTCACTGAGGAGCACCGCAACCATACGTAAATGATAGGCCACAAAAAATAAAAAATAACCACTTAAAAGACGTCGTGTATCTCCAAAACAAAAACAAAAAGGATGTTTAGTAACAAAAATACATCTTTCGCAACCTAGAAACCACAACGTCAATTAAAAAACACGAGGCCTCGATGACAAAACTTTACGTTAAACACAAAGAGGCTCGCGCAAAGTTTGGCTACAAAAGTTTCTACTCACCATTTTAAAGAAACACCACACCGTTTCAGCTTCGAACCGTTTGTTCCCTATCTTACCCTACCCTCTCCTCTTTACAGGACAGTTTCTTTTCTCAAGCATCCGCAACAGTGCCTACAACAAGTGCAGCGCGCACACACACACAAGGGAACGATCGCTCTCCTCAACACACACCCGCGCGCACGCGCGCGCTCACTTCGAGGCATGACGGGAACAGAAGGCGCGGGGTTGTGTTCACCTGCAGCAGATTTATGTTTGTCACTTTAGTCAGTCTCGTTTTAATTTTATATAAGCCTATATTATAAGTGTAGATTTTTAAAGATCGCTCCTCATTTCCCTCTCTTTATAAATTAGCTTACAATTATTGCTTCATCTACACACTTTCGAGTAATAAGATTCTTACAGATACTTTTTTAAACGAATTTAGCGACTCATAGTACCCCTTTCTGCAAAGGTATGTGCATGCATTAGTATTAGTAGTAGTAGTAGTCGTAGTAGTAGTAATGCAGTATACTTAATTTTGATTTCAAATTTAAACAACGCTATAAAATTATTTTTTTTAATTTCGTTCCCTTAAAGCTTATTTTATTTTCCGATTTTCAATCAAAATTAGTCTCTCTCTCTACTTGCCTGTGTAGTTTTTGTTATTTTTTATTTCAGGCTCAGTTTGAGTTATTTTAGTAAAAAATAAAAGGCCTATTATTTATTTATTTTTTTTACACATTTTATTTAAGTTAAAATTTATTATATTTCAAGTAATGTTTATTTCTTTATTATTTTTGTTAAGTATACTTAATAATATATTGTAACTCTGACTCACACCTCCTGTTGATTAATACCTGTTGTTACACTGTTTCACTTCCAATTGTAGCTAGACAAACTACTACAACTGGAATCTTGTGTTTGGCAGAAAGGCTGAAACCCCCCAGAAATAAATAGAAATAACGCAAATAAGACTGGAAACAATTATGGTTCTAACATAAAAGATACTAACATACTAGAACTTGGTTACTCTAACAGTTTTGGCAATTGTAGTCTAGATGAAATGAAAATTTGCTGAAAGTGTACTCCTTTCCAGGCCATATGTAGTATGTTTTTTTGTCATAACAGATTTGGATTTTATTAGCATTATATCACTTACTCACAGCGCCTGTGAGTAAGTGAAGGGGAGGGTCTCTGCGTAGTATCCTAGAGAAATCCAGTCACTCTTTACACCAGGCCTCCTCTACATTGAAGGAGGCCATCTGGAAAATTAAAGTCTATAAAATGGTATGTTTCATTGAGAGAGAAACTAATAAATTATTATGTGTTATAGTGGACCAGGGGCATGTAAACAAACTCAGAGTTACAGGATTAGTTTTGAGTTGACAAATCCAAACCGATGCAATCAGGCATTATTGGTACCATGATGAAGCTCATCAACTTTCTTTGTTAACCCAGGCTTGATCCTGAGTTAATGTAGCACGTACACATGAAAGTGTGACATCAGCAATAAGCAGCCAATCACATGCTTTTAAACTTTCATTCACTTCTTGTGAGTGAGTCAGATTCACTACCAAAGATTAAAAGAATGAGCAATATGAGGAATTTCAACACATTTATACAGCTAGATGAAACAATCTTTTAAAGAGGAAAACTTGAGGTAAAAAAACAAACAAACAAAAAAAAAACTTGCAATTAATCTGTATTATCTATATTTATATTAATTTAAAAGCCTATTACTATTAAACTAAACTGGCTTGTGTTTATATAAATAATGAAGTAATTCTAAAAATAATAATCTAAAAAAACTTGATGATTTTATCTTTAAACAATGTTTTACTATGCAGCTTCCTTTAATGTGGAGTAAGAGTAGCTGGGGGAGTGGCTTTATTGCACCAGACACGTGTCACCTTGCTGGAAGCTGATTGGTCAAATTTTATTTAGCGCTCTCTAACCCAGAACATAACCTCCCCCGGAGCTGGTTAGCCGTGCAGCGCAAGTTACCATGGCAATGAACACCAATTTAATTTCTTCCATGGTACCTAAAACCCAGGATTGGTGCAAACTAATCCTAAACTTACCTGGCTAGCCAGCTAATCCGGCTTCATGGTACAGGTCCCAGGTTACACAGCAGGTGGCAGCAAGATCTCTGTAGTTAACCTTACTTTAGGTCAAGTAGCTGGGCTGTGACCCTGCACTTCCAAACCAGTCATACCACACTATTGGTTCGAGGCTCGACCTCGCTGAGATGGCCGACGTTGACAGCCCGCTTTCTTGACGCACCCATCTCGCAGGTTGGCCTCTTCTGTGACACTGTTGAGGACTTTGCCCAGGAGTCCCCAGCAGCAGGTGGAGGCAGTAGGACAGGTCCTACGGCACGGGGGTATGCCAAGCCCCCTAGCGCCCTGCATCAGTCTGCTTGTCGCCAAGGGCGTCTCCCCGTGGCACCCAGATCTTCTGCTCCGTCCCCGGCTGAAGCACACGATGTTAGGCTGGCACAACATTGAGTGTGGGATGCCACACATTACTCAGGGCCCGGCCATGAACACTCGTAGCTCCAAGAAGTGCCTCTGACACGGGCAGCCCAGAGGTGATGGTGATTGCTCCTCGGGGGACAGGAACACCCGTGCCCCCAGGGAGCGGTATCTTCGACGGAAGAGGGAGCAATCGTGAAGGAGGGAACAGAGACATTACATCTTTCTGCCATGACCCTGGGTTGCGTTGACGCCGACTCGGCTCCTCAGCAAAAACCTGCATGTGCAATCCAGCCGTGCCCTCTTATACTCACGCTGTGATAAGGTGCACCTGGCTGTAATTATTGCATGCCAATATTCATTGGCCTTTTCCAAAAGTTTCAAAGACGATTGGTCTCTCATGCGAGATTCCATATGTAACCTCCTTTAGGGAATGTGGGTTACGTTCGTAACCTAGAGGTTACTTGTTCAGATAACAATATACAGTGACAACTCTTATTTGGGTCATATAATCCAATATGTAGGCAAGTTTATAGTTCATAGACGTACTTTATAGTTATCATTCTTGATATGAACAGGCCTTTATTCGTCTAAATATTAGAATAATCTACGCTAAGGAGCTGGGTTAACGCACAATGCAAATAACTGCAATTGACAGTGGCAAAACTTATGTACTGCATATTTAAACTCTATTCATGACTAACTTCATTTGGACAACTTTTCAATATTTAGCTTTTTTGCACCCTCAGATTCCAGATTTTCAAATAGCCAAATATTGTCCTATCCTAACAAACCAAACTATACAGCAACGTTTATTCAGATTTCGGGTAGAGTATTGATTAATAAAAAAAAGACCACTATGGCTGGTATTGTGATCCAGGGTCATATATATCATTATGTATAGATCAGTGGTAAAACTACCAACTGGTTTACACCCGATTTAAGGCCTGTTCACACCAACATAAACATAACGATAATGATATAGTTTTAGAAATCTCAGTATCCACAACTTGTGATAGCAGGATAGATTCTGATTGGCTGTCAATAATTGTATCGTTCATCAGTTGGAAAAAAAATTATTCTAGAAATGATTCCAACGATATAGTTTCTCTATGCTTGAATTGTTCTTTTTCATTCCTCCTGACCCCCAGAGGCGGTGCTTAGCACTAGTGGATAATTGCCAAACCAGCTAGATAAGTCGAGAATAAATACCAACAAAGTCACATCATGACGAAGACTGAGATGCGAAGATATACACCACAGCAACTCGACACCTAGCCTCTTTCGCTTTCTTGCTTAAGATAGGTCATTGATTAGTGCTGTTCCGTGCAGCTTACCCGAGTTGCGAGGATTTGCCCTCCTAATTCCTGATTCGCATGGGATATTTTGAATCCCTTTTTTCTTAATAAGGTGAGTATACATTTATATTTGATTGTGGTGTCGGCGATACCCTGTGCTTCACGGTACTATCCGGTGGCTGGTTTCGACCGCATTTAGGTAGCGTTTCCCCACTGACCTACTTATATTGAATTGTCGCGTATTCGCTGTCATACAAGCTTTGTTTGCCCAGCGGTTCTATCCAAAGGCAGCTGATATTCACGTGTAATTGTTCTCACTTAATCTTTCTGTTCTATCTGAACATTTTATCAATGCCTGATCTCCTGTGAGTGTATTTTTTAGCTTTTGAGTTCCTACGGTGCAAGCCGAGGCGTCATGGCTCACGGCTCTCATATTGCCATTCCTCCACCGAGCTGCAAACTGTGCCCAAAAACATTACTTCCTGATGACGGACATGATCATTGCGCATCGTGCTTGGGGCATCCAAAGTTTTCAGGAATTCTTCCGACAGTCATCAAAGATGCAACCAGTTCAATGGCCCTTTCAATGGAAATTCATTCGCTGTTGTTGAAGGAAGCCATAGAAAAAGTTCCCCCTCTCAGACAGAGGGACGGTTTTTACTCAACATATTTCCTTGTTCCAAAAAAGGATGGCGGGTTCCAACCAATTCTGGCTCTTCAACGCCTCAATGTGTTCCTAAAGGTTCTTCATTTTCGGATGTTGCACACAGGTGACGTTCTTCGGTCTGTGATGAAAGAAGACTGGTTTGTAAGTGTGGACTTGAGGGATGCTTACTTTCATGTTCCTATTGCTCCCCACCACAGAAAGTTCTGTTTTCAGGGTCAAGTCTATCAGTTCCGAGTCATACCATTTGGTCTGTCTCTTGCTCCTCGTGTTTTTACGAGATGTGTGAGTGCAGCTCTATTTCCTCTTTGGTCCAAGGGCATGAGGATTCTGTCTTCCTTGGACGATTGGCTACTCTGCGCCCCAACAAGATTGCGTGCTCTACACAATACCAGGATCGTTCTGGAACATATACAGAAGCTAGGCCTTACTGTTGCTGAATGATACAAAGAGTCATTTGGTTCCAGAGCAGACCATAACCTTTATAAGAATGACACTCAGTTCATGGAAACATGGAAACAGAGGGGGATTGGTGGACACTGGTCAACAGAGGAGGCCTTCGAACATATCAATGTTCTGGAGCTGAAGACACCTAGCGCTAAACATTTCTTGCCAAATCTGCCATCATGTACTTGTCTGGACCGACAACATGTCTACAGTCTTTCATTTGAATCACCAGGGTGGCACCCGGTCTCTTGCATCCTTATAACTAACTCGCAGCTTATCTTCCAGGATCGGACAATCAAGTGGCGGATGCTCTTTCCAGGGATTTACTGCTTCCGGGTAAAGCCTCCATTGTGGTTCAGCTGATTTGGCAATGGTTCGTCAAGGCAGAGGTCAATCTGTTTGCCTTGGAGCTAACCACGCATTGCCGTTGGTGGTTTGCGAGGACTGAGGCATCCAGCCTGGATGCCAGGATGCATTAGCTCACGAATGGCCAAACTGCCTATTGTATGCGTTCCCTCCTTTTCCACTTCTATGGGAGACCCTACACAGAGTACTCCTGTCCAATCACAGGTTGCTTTTAGTGGTACCTTGTTGGCCACCAAGGCCATGGTTTCCTCTTCTTCTGAGTCTGCTACAGGGCGAGCCGTGGCAGCTTCCCATCAGACATGACCTCCTTTCTCAGCTGAACGGCCGTGTTTGGCATTCAGATCTTGCTCGCCTTCAGCTTTGTGTTTGGCTTTGAGGGCCTATGTGCAGTCTTCAGCTTCTTTCAGACAAACAGATCAGTTATTCGTCTGTTATGGTGAGGTATGCAAAGGCTAGCACGCTGGATTGTCGAGGTGATAAAGTTAGCCTATAGCCATTCTAACCAGCCTTTACCAGTGGGTGTTACTTGTCACTCTACTAGGGCTGTCTCTTCATCTTCGGCCACTTTACAGGGAATTTCCATCTGCTACCTGGTCCTCTCCATGTACGTATGCACGATTCTACAAGGTCAACGTGGCTGCTACCCATGATGCGAGTTCTGCAGTCCTTCTGGAAAATCTCTGATGCAGGTGGGTGGCATTCCTCATGACTGCGGTAGGTGTCATCCACTAGTGCTAAGCACCGCCTCTGGCGATCTAGAGGAATGAAAAAGAAAGCTAGTTTCGCATGTTACTGTGAATTCCAGATGACCGCCAGAGTTCTTTGTCATACGGAATGCACGAGAAAGCATTCCGAAGCTGGGTGTCGAGTTGCTGTGGTGTATATCCTCGCATCTCGGTCTACATCATGACTTGACTTTGTTGGTATTTCTTCTCGACCTATCTAGCTGGAGCGGCGATTATCCACTAGTGCTAAGCACCGCCTCTGGCAGTCATCCGGAAATTCACAGAACCAGTTACACGCGTAACTAGTGTTATAGTTGTGGTAACTCTGCTATTCTTTTATACTGATAACGATTTTAGTACTATATATTTATCGTTATTGTGCTTCGTGTGAACGGCCCTTATTTCTTCAAATGGAACAATGCAGGAACGATGAAGTTACTATCGCGTTGACAGGACAATAGAAACAAGGAATGTTTACTATTTTAGTGGTTAAAATATAGTGGAATTGTTATTGCACAGTTGTTCATTTATATTTATAAATAATGCTATAGAGACATTTTAATTGTCAATAACAACGTGTTTTGTTTGATAGTGTAATTAATTATTTTTCTTATGTATATAGACTTTTATATAGGGCTTTAAACAATACAGATCGTAGCAAAGCACTGAAGATTTTTAAATAGGAGAATAAAGTGATGGTAATGAACAAGGATGTATAATAATGTAATTATAATCTGTAATCAAAACCACAATAATCACTAGAAAGTAAGTGCCCCTAACTAAGCAAGCCAGAAGCAAATTAAGGGACAAATAAATGTTTATCCTAGGAAAATACATTTATGCAATTTTATCAAATAATTGTTCTAGCTTATCAAGCATGCTTGTGGAAATCAATCTTAAATATCCCTAATTGGGCTTTCTATCTTGCATTCACAAAGTATGTGCTTTCGGAAAAGTGTATATCATGATATAGTTACAGTATGTGTGTTCGGAAAATACTGCATTGTGGCAGCTAACTTTCAGGAACATTTAAAATATAGTGTTTGGAAAACAATCCCCGTTTGGGCCTTGTTTTTTAGTAAATACAATCAGTACTACTTTAATCTAATCGAATATACCACTACCTTGAATGACACCGATAACTGTCTCTACACAGTTCAATATCAGTTGGGTTTTTGTAGTAAATTTGAGGACTGTTTTGAATGTGCTATAAAACAAGGACATATCCAGGACAGTCCTTAAAAACAAAGTTCACATATTTCTCACAAGAAAAACAACAGAAACGCATCCATTCGCTTTTGCTGAATGCACCTCACTGCTTTATTTACAGCAGTTATTTTCACTGATATCAAGATTTGACATCTGAAGCCGAAGGCGTCTAGATACTCCTGTGCATCTTGGAGCTGCTGGCTGATCAGAGGTCCAGGATGATTAGTATGATTTTCAGATTAGAAAAAATAAAGATTCGAGACAAACATGTAAAAACATTTCTACAACCGGCAATAACTCTCGAATGACAACATATCATCTATGTACAAAAACATCAATAATATATTTATATATACTTTCATCATCATCTATACCCACTAAAATATATCAAAGCAGCAACTATTGGTCAATCTGAGGAACTCTTTTAGTCAAAAGTCCTGAAAACAGTTTAAATATCCTTCAGCTGTAAATGTATGAACACCAGGGGAAAAAAGAAGAGAAAGAGCACAGGTAGGCAAATAAATAAAAAAATAAGAGTCCAAAAATCTGTTCATTCTCTGGTTTTCTGGAATACTGAGTAGCAGGTAGAAAAACAGTGTCTTGTACAGAATTCCCCTGTAGACAGTTTGTTCTTGGAAGGATACTTAACGTCATCCTACAGTTCCCAAGTTCAACAGGTTTGCCACCAAAGCCCAAAGTGTACAGATTGAGACACAACTCCATGTTGTCATGACGTAGGCCACAAGCAGAGTAAGGTCACTTTTTTTTCTATTAATTTTTTCAAGATTCTGTCTTTTTCAGGAGAGAGTCAGGGAGAATCTGTTGGTGGACGAGGAGATGTAAGGTTTAAAGCAGCCTTCTGGTTGTCTGAGGTTAATTTCACAGTTTGTTCCATTTGACCAGTTCTTGAAACTTGTCAAATATATATATATATATATATATATATATATATATATATATAAAGACAGAAAAGAAGCGGTTGATGTGTATCTTTAAAAAAAAACAAAACTGCACCCTGTATCATCATCATTCTGAGGCAGTAAAGAAGAAAACGAATGTCCTGAGATAACTTTCTGAAGGGCTTCTGAAATAGCTTGATAAAAGTGAATCTATAAAATGATGAAAAACAATCTAATCTAGCTTGATGGGGGAAATAATATTAAGAAGGGTTAGATCGGGGTAGGGATAAGATGCGTCCGTTTTTCTTGCTGCCATTCATATGTGTATACGGCACGTGTTCCTCATAACTCCCCCGAAGACCCACGGATGAGCCCTCGTCCCCGTCTAGACAGCACTCCCTCTGAGAGTACGAGGAAGGGTCCAGCGGGATGCTCTCCATGTTCTCCATGTCCATATCAAAATCTTCCGTCTCGGGTGGCTTGTTCTCCTCACTGTAGAAGAAAGAGACCTCCTGAAACGACGGATGCAGATCCTCCCGGAGCATCTCGATGATCTCCTGGAAGGGGGGCCTCATTTTGGGATTGTACTGCCAGCACATCTGCATCAGGTTATGCCTGGAAGATCAGGAAAAAACAGACACAAACGTTCAATACTTATTTTGGTTTAAAGCAAATGTTGGTATTACACCGATTATACGTAATCCTAGTATTTAATCCAGTTAAATACTTGTAATTAGATTATATTACCTAAAACATTCAGTCTTCAGTTATTTTTGCATGATTGCATAATTACTTAATATTGATTTAATGGCAGTATGTTTTTCATAATTCATTGACTGATTCTTTTTTTTAATTATTTATTTATTTTTTTTATTTACCCATGCACTCACAAACCCCAGTTTAAAGATCCTCTTTGTATTTTCATAACATATTTTTTTATTAATATATTTATATAAGAAAGATTATTCTATTAAAAAAATCAATGTGATACATGATATAAATCAAATAAGCAAAATAAAAAAGGCCAAGCAATATGTCAGCAATATACGCACAATCTGTCTGCACAGTTGTCTGGTCTGTCCAGATATCCTCCCTCCATCACAAATTTAAGGACCTGTTCATTAGACAGCCCCTGGTACGGCTGCTCAGCCAGAGTACTGATCTCCCATAACACCACTCCAAATGACCTGGACAAGCACAGCATGGGTCATGAGTGATTAAAACATTGTCCTACAAAAATAACGCAAGTCTTTGTATGGCTGTTTGTGTATGTGGACACTGTCAGCTCACCAGCAGTCTGAGTGAGCTGTGAAAACCCCATCCTTTAGCGACTCAGGGGCCATCCATCTCACAGGAAGCAGGCCCTTCCCACCTTTTCTGTAATAATCTGTCTCGTAAATGTCTCTTGTCATGCCAAAATCTGACAGCAAAGAACACAAGACAAAATAACATCATTAGAAAGCTCTTACAATAACAGATGACACAATACAATATACAAGATGTATTACAGCACATCCTGTGCTTCAACACTTGTTCCTCCTTTATCATGATGATCTTTTATTAGGCTAACCCAAGACTAGTTCCACCCAGAGAGATAATCATTTATCATAAAAGGACATAAGGAAACACTGTTTTTTCCTTCATATGAAACCGAAGCGTTGGAAGTGTCGCCTATTATGAGAGAACATAATACAGGAATCATAATTGTGGGACACAACTTATCAATTCATATTGTCTTCTCTGTGTTGATTGTTTATTGTTGTCCTCTTTTAAGAGCTGCTTTACAGCACAATAGAATTTTATTTGCACAACTGAAACATTATTATCCTGTTTAGAGCTCATTTATCTTTTAGAGCTCAGCGTAGGAAATTTAGAGACTGGAGCTCTTAAAACACACAAAAATATATCTACTCTTATGACTGGTAGTATACCTCCAATTTTTACAGTCAGGTCTTCGGCCACCATGCAGTTCCTGGCAGCAAGGTCTCGGTGCACAAACTTCTTGGCATTGAGGTAAGCCATGCCATCTGCTATCTCCGCAGCCATCTGAATCATCTCTTTCAGTGTTGGAGGAGGCCGACCTGGGTTATTCTGTCAAAAAGCAAAGAAAACAGAAATCCATTATTATTCACTGCTTTTATTCATCTAAAAGTCAAGCTCCTTATAACATATCCCAAAGCTGTGACAGGTCTGACAGTGACTCTTCTGCTATGGTTGGTTACCTCTGAATCAGGTCTGAGAGAACGTAAGAAACTCTTCAGATCTCCATGTGTCATGAGCTCCATCACTACCAGAGTTGGCTGGCCTTTAGACACCACTCCCAGCAGCCTCACCTAACCCACAAAACCACGTTCATTACCAGTGTTATTACTGTTGACTAAATTAAACTTAAAGACTATTTTTTTATAATACTAAATCTAAAAAAAGCACACAAACTTAAATTACAATGAAAACTGAAAATATACAAATTAAAATGAAGTCTAACTACAAAACATGCTGGACAGACACACGTCTTACCACATGGTGGCAGCTGAATGCCTTCATCACAGAAGCTTCGTTGAGGAACTCGATCCTCTCTCTGAGGCTGGCTGATTCGTTAACCGTCTTCACTGCGACACGGGTCTGCGGCTCACCTTTAACTATGTCCTTTCCGATACCCTCATACACCATGCCAAAAGATCCCTGGCCTAACTCTCGCAGCAGAGCAATCTTTTCACGTGGCACCTCCCACTCGTCTGGCTCATATACTGCACAAACACACAGAAGTGCGTGACACACAGTGTCATATTTGAGATGGAGCAGAGTTCATACAGAGAAGAAAGTCATTTTAAATGTGATAGTCATCCTAATTCGATAACACTGTTAACGCGATCAACTCTAGCTATCTCAAAACTGAATTAAACGTGCATCGACCGCAGCATTTTCTGTCACATGTCATTAAGCACACAAAATAAAAGAAGAAAAAGAACGAAAAGCTGCTCACCCTCATCTGGGCTGAAATACTCTGGATTTGGAGAGGTATAAAGACGCCCAGTCGGACCTTCTGTTTGCCTGGTCAGATGAATACACCAAATTAATTTTATATACCCAATAAAGATCTGTATTCTGCTCTCATTTTAAGCATATTCACAGAGAACACTTACTTTTTCTTAAACATGAAAAAGCCCACAACTCCCATTACAAAGAGCAGAATGCCACATATCACAGGACCAATCACAATCTTCAGTATGTTAGGGTCTATACCTGTTCAGACGTACACAACAGAAAAACTTGTTTCTTACATGTTACACCTTACAATTCTTAATTATCTAAACCGTTAATGGATCATTTATTGGAGGAGCATGAGCACATTGTCTAAGGCCTGGTCAGAACTTTGCCTTAGATGGGCATTCAATTAAAATTTGTGGCTTGAAACAGCTGGAAAATGTAAAATGTACAGCAGTTTTATGGCTGCGCTACAATTCAGATAGTTTTATTACAGTTAACAAACTATTAAAAGCATTTCTGTTAATTAAAATAAACTTAATATGAACAGAGAAAAACTAAATACAATCACAATTGAATTGTAAAAAGTTTGTTTTCTAACGTGCTACCAGTACTATCAGTTATTTTGAAAAGCACAGTGTTTTGACAGTTTTTGTGACTGTACACAGAAGAAAAACCATACTGATCTCTGATTCTTGTCTTTGTTTTTTCTGTTGTAAGGAACAAATTCACGCGATCACGCACACTACTATGTTTGACTACAGTCCTATTTTTTATTATCTTTCTGAATACTGGTAAAATTAAATGATCTGTTATGGAGTGAAACTAAAACAACGTTTAGCTATGTTTATCTGTATTTATAATATTAGTAAATATTAAGCTCTATTTACTGGCATTTCACATTAGGCTACTAACGAGTGCAATAATAATAAAATGTGAATTGGCCTTTACACGACTTTACTGTACCTGTTTTTGTCTCTCATAAATGCATTTTTATAAAAAGGTATTTTTAAACCATGCAACAAACGTTTCAAAATATCTTTTTAATAATTTACTTCAAAAACTAACTTTTGAATGCTTGTGGGCGTGTCTATTTTGTCATTGGCCATTAAAATTAAATAAATAACCGTGACCATTTTTTTTACCCCTAATGAAAACCTAGAGGTATAAGCTCGGCCCCATTATATCAGCGTGTGTGAATATTTATATACACGCAAAAACCTTCTCAAATCCAGTTAAACTGAAAACGAGATTTACAGGCATAAGCATACAAGCTGTGTGTGTAACAGCATCTTACGTAGGTCTTCCACATAAAAGTGCGTTGGCTCTGTCCACGATCCATTGCCTGCCAGAGAGGTGGCTCTGATTCGCACGGTATAATTCCCAGGATGCGCCACTCTCAGCTTGCAGCCTCTATCAGCAATATAATTCCTCCTGGATACGCAATGGTGCAGCTCCTAAGACATAGAGGCATGGAGTTAAACAACCCACACTGCTGTGCACATCGGACCGAAGACGTCCATTAGCCAGCAGCGAAGTCTTGGCTTTTATCATGGTTTTAAAGTCTCTTTCACACTAATATATCCAACTATTACTCATCAGACTTTAATGAAACTGCCAGAGGTCAGCATAAACAGTTACAACTGTGTTTCAAATCCATCAAGGGAAACAGGTGCATGTGGCACTAAGTGCAAAACCATCATGTTTTGTTTCGCTTACAACAATTATTAGCCTTCATATAAATCGTCCCTTGTTTATCCAAAGCTTTTCAAAAACAACATTAGGAACATTTCCACTGTCTCTGGCTAGATTTCACCATGGTTACAGAAACACACAGCTGACGCAATTATGCTAAAATAGCTTGTTGATCTGCAGATAGCACATGTTGATTTCAACAGGATTGACAAAATTCAGATTTAAAGTGCAGCCAGCGTTCATGAGAGCAGAGAGTCTGGAAAGAATACAGACTTCGATCTCATGTAACATCTCACCTCTGTATCTCCCAGTCTCTTATAATGGACTTCATAGAGAATAATCATGCCATTGGGGGCCTTAGGCTCCATCCACCGGATATGTGCAAAGTACTCGGACACCTCACAGATTATCGGCCCTACAATGTCATCTGCTTTTTCTAGGAAAAACAGATAAAAAAAGATAGTCAATAACATATTCACTATACTACATGTGCACCATAAAATAACAATCCTATACCTTCAGGCATGGTGCGGGCACTGACGTAGGCTGCCATACTGCAGCGAGAGGGGTCCGTCTCATGGTTGCAGGCATGGATTTCTATCTGGTAGCTGGTGAAATGGCGCAGATTGGAGATGACCGTTGACTCCTTGGTCTGAACAATCAGGGAAATCTTATATGCTTCCGCTTCCTCCTCTGGGCTACGAGTGGCAGAGCCATTGGGCAGTGAAGAGGGCGTAGTGAAAAGACGAGACGAGGTCCTGTTGGCAATACCCACCAGAGATCGGCGCTGTCTTGATGTCCTAGAGACACAGAAAAACGTACAGAGATACTAGTTTTAGATTCCATCTTGATATATACAGGTTGTTTTTAAGATGCTTTGTATTTTGCATTAGCACATGTGACTGATCAGATCTTTATAATGGAAACCAAATGGCTGGGGATGTTGTGGAAGTGTGCATATGTTGCTATAATCAGCTGCTGTGAGTCATAATGCATGTAAATTATATAGCCTTGCCCGCAAATCAAACAAGCTGATTGACTCAGGCAAAACAAACATTTAAATGGCAGTTCTATATGTTGTAGCACTTACGGAGTCCATTAATCGAATGTTCGCCTGCGCTACACAGATGTTCAAGTTACAATCTTCAACTCTTCAAAGCAACGTGGAAAAAAATCAAAAGGGATATGACATATCCCTCATTTTTTTTTTGGTAGTATATTTTCAAAGTATGAATGTTAAGGTTATTTTGGTCTTTTATTTTTATGCAATACAACACTACCATAAATGGACTGCAAATCACAAAAGTCCAGTTCAACGAGTTCATTACTCATGTCACCTCTAGAGGGAGCAGAGGAGCATTTCATGTGGTTGGTTTTAACTATTCCAGTGGTAAACCACTACCAGAGCACCACAGCCTTCAGTTATTTCCCCAAATATAAGAGCTCAGGACAGGAGGGTTCAGCTCTTTTGGTGTGTTCTAAGAGCCAAAGTATTTCCGAGGATAAAATCATTTTAAGTAAAACCATATTTTAACATCGAAATAAAAGGCACTGAATACTCTTTATAGACTGTTAAAGCACTGTCAGTAAAACTTGTGGACCAGCTGCAAGACAACCATAATATTTAGAACAATGAACGTCACATGTCAGCAAACGTCTGTGTAGGAGACTGCACTTCCTCTATCAATACTACAGACTAGACAACATCTTCCCCCAAAGCAAAGATTACACTAAACCAAGGCCTGTGCGAGGCATAAGCGAAAGTTTGTGTGTATAAGGTAGCGTGCATGTGTGTGTAGGAGTGGAACGGGATCTTTAAAGCCAGCTGTGAGCTTCTGAAGGCCAAAGATACACAAAGACAGTCAAAAAGCACCTAACAAAAACACATACTCAAGGTCTTGGTGGAGTCAAAAACAACCCAGCCTGACCACTACTAAGACGTTCAACCCTGAGCTTAGACCTCTGGAGAAAACAGATGAACATCATGAACCACTTGAGAATCTCCACCTAGAGGGTCACGTCAGGTGAAGAATCTGACAGCTGCATCTCAAGAGTCTCCGAGCGGAAAAATACCATCTGTTTTCTAAAGCCTTTACACTAGGCCTAACTAAGAACTATTCTGATAGTTGATGAATTTGGCCAAATGCTCTCCTTGGACAAAAAGACTTAACGTATGACATATACTGATTAAATATGTAAAAAATGTATGCTTTACATTGTCTACATACTAAAAAATGTATATAACATAGGCAATATACTATTAATTCATGAATGAGTCTACATAATGTTTATATGTTATATATTGCCTATATATGAAAAGGTGTATATGTGCAGTATGTTAAAAACTCTCAATACTCATACTCAATACACAATACTCTAAAAAAAGTATATAAAATGTATGATATATATTGCCTGATGTATGTACAAAATCCAAATACATATATTATGTATATTAGATATATGCAATATGTTGTCTATTATGAAAAAATTATGAAAAATGTGTGGCATATATTTTATATATATATGAAAAAGTCTATATAATATATGCTCTCTCTCTCTTTTGTTAAGTTTTACACAGAATTATTATTAAATATTTAAATAATGTGCATTATTAAATAATTACTACTTATTTTCATTATTGCCTACACTTTCATTTTTGCAGTTGTAACAATAGTTAACACTAGAGGAACCCGAAAGCTTACCTGAGCTCAAAAACTTCATTATGGAGGTAGTTCTCAAAGGTTTTGCGGTACTCTGTCTCTTCCGCCTCTTTCTTCAGTTGTTTCTCGGTTTTGGGGCAAGCGCAGCAGCGGCTATCTTGGCCCTGTTCTTCGGTCTGGTTCCACTTCTGTTCCTCTTCACTGTCCACTTGTGTGGGGGCTCTGGTGGGCAGCTTCATACCTGAACAACAGAAACACAAGGCTCAGACTTTGTTCTTGCCCTAGCCCTAAACTTTTGAATCGTAGTGTGTTTGTTCTACATTATGTTCTTGCATGTTTTCTAACCTTTCTGACAGTAATCAAACTTATAGAGCTCGCTGGCTTCTGGTTGCTGCTGGCAGAAGACCAGGTAGTGTGTGATGTTTCCATTTGGATCGTTAGGAGGCTTCCACTTCAGAATGATCTGAGATGAGGAGTTTGATGAGGATATGGGGTCCAGGGGCACAGAAGGTTCTAAATACAAAAAACAAAACCCTCAAACAAACGTAAATTGAAACAAAAAAAACACAAATTACTATAAAATTAGAACAAAGACTAGTAGAACAGAAGACGAAACTCAATTCTGGTTAGACTGCATTGTTAGTCTGGGTCATCAATAAGACAAGAAGAATTAATGCAGCTTCTGAAGCAATGGAGGGGCACCAAAAAAAAAGAAAAGAAAAAGAAAAACCCTACAGCACTTCTTTTAGTCCTAGCCAACCAGCTGCCAAAGCAATGTTCTCAGCTTAGTAAATGTGTTATGTGGTTTATCAGGAAAGAAAGACAAAACAAGCTCAAAAGGATGCCAGACAGACACCTGGCAGCACTGAAAGCAAACTGCATTCATTTTTCTCCTAAATCATGGCCTGTCATGCTGCTGAGTGATTTCACATCACTGAGTCAGCAGCAACCTATTTTCCCAGCCTTTGACCTCTTTTATTGCTTTACCATGCCAAGCCTACACAATAAACACTAGTGCTACTGTAAATGTAATGCATACAAATGCTTCAAATTCAACCCTCTAACACAGAATTGTTTTGAGCAAAAGTGTTACATTTGGAAAAATAATCATATTTGTAAAAAACTTCTTTTGAAGCTCTTACTGGTAGCATTGGTGCGGACATAGATGATTTCACTCTTTGCTCCATGGACTTGGTGTTCATCAGAAGCGGAAAGCTGGGTTTTGACCATGATGGCGTACTGTGTCCATGGCTTCAGAGGGAGGATGAGGTACCCGGGCTCCTGCTGGTCCTTTCCATCTGTGGCGCGAGGTGGAGGGTCTACATCTGCTATGACCCAGCTGTTAGAGCCGCATGCGTCCTGACCGTCAAACTCAGTCACGTTCTTATAGGGCCTAGAAAAGCAGAGAGAAATGTCAACAAATCCTTACACAGAAATCATCAGCTATAAGTACAGCTATAACATGAACCGTTGAATACGGTGCAAATGAAAACGAGGTGGAAATACAGGAAGTAAAGGAAGTAACTTGGTATGGACCATTGAGTTAGCAAAATACAGACTTCACATAAAAGATTACAGTGGGTAAAATACTCTGGATACTTCTATTCCTCCAAGCCTAATTCAAAACATAGTAAATAAACAGTCTACATTGATTAAGCTCCACACAAAAGGTTAAGTCACTTACGCCTCTTTGTATAAAACCATGAATCCCAGGAGGTCTCGAAAATCAGGTGGCCAGAAAGGCTCCCATTTAATTATGATTTTGTCAGAAAGCGTGCTAATACGTGTGAACTTCAAAACCTGGCTCTCACCTAGTGCAACATCAACGAAAAACACATTCAGATTCATTCAGAAAGAGCACATGAGCATAACTGTAACACAAGACTATGTCCTCCTCACATGAAGCCTGATCTCCGTTGGTTTTTGACACAATGTCATTCTTTGTTTGCCGGTTCTTAGTGCCCGTCACCTCCTCCATCTTCCGGATCTCTGACATGCAGAGTTTAGAATTATGATGGAAAAACATGCGACCCTGCTTGATGGTCAGGTTGTGTTTGGACCAGTCCCACAGCTGACGCAAGTTCTGGTTATCGAGAGCGTAGAAGGAATAATTTCTATTGGGAAAGAACACGGCACATGAGTGAGGACGAGGGAAGAGAAGGAATATACAGATGACACAGGATCATTCGTTTGACAAAGCCAATGGCAAGACTCGTACCCGACTTCCTGTGTCTCCCCATGGATGATTCTGAGCTTGCGAAGGAAAGATAGAGAGACTAGGGCATATGAGTGTCGTACAGTCAGGTAGCCAGTGATCTCCTCCAGCTGTCCCAGGTTTGCTTCTAGCTCTGCGGCAATGTTATCTAACAGGGAGAAATAAAAATTAAGCATGTAAGTTAATTATTAATTATTATATTTATTAATATTATTATAAGACAAATTAATAATTAGGCAAGGCAAGCTTTATCTTATTATTTATATATTTATTATATATTATTTAAATAATATACTTAAACTTTAGAATAGATGACAGATTAATAATTGAATAACAATGAAAACAGAAAATGTGTGCTTGTGTGTAAACAAATAAATATATAATGATTATCTTATTGATGTTTAATTACTAATCTGTAAATCAGAATGGTTGCCACAGACATCATCCAATTATATAGTTCAGTCATACAAAAACATTGCTGATTAACCGATCAGAACCATCAATTCCAGAGAGCTGTGTATTAAAGACAACCTTCTGCACTTGCACAGAGAGGAGAAATTGTATTAAGCGATTGATTGTCCTTACTCCCTCCGCGGATGTTGATGACCAAACTGCCATTGATAACAGTGCATCCTCTCAGAGCCTGGGCCGCAGTGACTGAGTCCACTGTCTTCAGACCCATGCACACTTTGGGACAGAGTCCAGCGCAAGGAGTGCAGTTCAACCTGTGGCACAAAACACAGAGTCACATGTACACAAAGCCGCATGACAAACAAAAGTCATTCATCCACACGTGCTGTGAACAGAACACAGAAAACAAAGAAACGCAGATATGATGGAGTGTTTCTATTCTCGTTGACAGTGAAGCAGATTTGCGGCATTAGGACAATAACGGATTGTTTGTGTCAAGGATGTGGATCCTGTTGCGCAAAGTGTCAGCGCTGGGAGCGAGGGCGCGGGTGACCTTGCAGGGCAGGCCAAGGGTGCAATCAAGGATGAATGAGACGTTCTCTCAGACATGCCAGAGACACAACTTAATCACTGATTGTTTTGTAGATACGCCGACTGAGGAACTGTTTGTCTTCAGTGCAGGATGCTTTCTGCACCGCTGTTTCCTGTAAAACTACGCTATGCACATTTGTATGACAACAGTAATAAAGTGTGAACGCACTAGCAAAACAAAGGATATGGAGGCGTAGTTTACATGCCAAAAGTCTTAACTACAACATTATGTGAAGCCGTGTAAAGCGCAAGTAATGGGTCATCGCTGTTACTCTTTTGTAGCACCTGCCAAAAAGGACGAAATGTGCTGCTGTTTATTTGGCTGGTGCGTGGGTGAAAGCCGTATTGCAGACATATCAGAGAGTCCAGTATGCCGTGTCTCCATGCGGCAGGGAAGCAACTCATAGTCGTTTATCTGTCAGTGGCCAGACGACGCTCCCCCTCTATGCAGCTGACAGACAGAGAGACACAAGCTGATGAGACAAGGCTGTCGAAACTCTTGATATCTCAACGGAGCCCGGATAGCGTGCTGTGAGGCCTGACCACTGCGTCGTGTCTGTCCTGCCTCTTTGATTTGTGTGTCTGCTGTCTGAATTCCCAGTGCACCCACACTGCCCAGACTAGGGGTCATACTGGCACATGGGAAGCAAGAGTATCATAAGAGGAAAAAAAAAAGGAGCGTATTATCTGGCAGAACATGCATTTCAGTCTTCTCATTATTTACTCACCTTAATTTTTCTTAAACCAGTCCACAAACGATTCTACTTCAACGAACACAAAAGTAAATGTTATGTCTGTTTTTTAGATACGGGATGGTGATTCAGACTGTCAAGCTCCAAAAACGATAAAAAGTAGCATAAAAGTGGTTCATGCAACATTTGAAGCTATGTAGTAATTGCGTCTGAGAAACTCATTACACACAAAATGTCTGTTACTCAAACAAAGCTATAGAATGGCTTCAGAAGACAGCGCACAAATGAATGATAAAGGGGTAATGTTCTGAAAGACTTGTGGTGCTTATGCTTTCTGCAGATTGACAGTGAGATTGACTCACCATTTTGTGTTTTTGCAGCATGTATAAAAACAGCTTGGACATTTTTCTCAGCGAAACAAACTATTAAATGGGTTGGAAGTGAACCAAGGGTGAGTAAAAATGATCAGATTTTTATTTTTATTAAAGGTCCAAAATAAATAAACAAATTAAGAAAAATCTGGACAAAAAGCATCAAATTGCATTTTTTCCAAACATGTACAATCACTATTATTATAGGAGATGTTTAACCAGTGCAAGATATTGTTCCGGAGGGCTCCTAAAGCACAAAATGGATATTTCATTAATTTTGAGAACACTACCACTCAAAAGTTAATGGTCTGCAAGAACTTGTTAAATTGATACAAAGTTACAGGACATTTATGCATGATTTTTGACTAGAATAAGGCAATTATATTTATAAAAAAAAAAATTAAAAAAAAACACATTAACTAGAATATTTAAAAAATTTAAAAAGTGTAAGAACTGTTAAAATTAAAATATAATTTAAAATATATTAAAATAAAATAAATTTCTGTAATTTCAATAAAAAAAAAAAAAATTCAGTCCAGGTAAGCAAATAAATAAAAATGTATACAAATCATCTGCCAAACAAATGTCTGAACAGCACTTAATTTTTCCTCTGTGCTGCTAAAAAGCATTTTCCGTTTAAACAAGGGTATTATTTTGCTATGTATGCAAGATACATTTTTGAAAATCTTGATCTAAATATCTCATTTTGATTATATGCTCTGCTGTTTTTATTGAGGGTTTTGCTGCTGTCTGACCACAACCAGACCAAAGAGCTTCTGAAAACCAGAGATTTGAGAAACATTCATCATGTCCATTCAAAACATGTCCATCCTTACACATACAGAAACACGTGTGTATAGAAATAGAGTGAGAGGGAATAAAACAGAGACTGGCTTCCCTAAATTTCCACCACAAACAAACAAACAAACACAAAACAAAATTCTGTTTTGAGTAAAACTATGTAAAAGCTCTGTAAAACAGAGGTTAGCGGTCTGTTGTAGTTGTCCTATTCCTGCTCAGACCTTCTTTAAATGGGCACAAACTGCACTGCCAAGCCTCATTGCTTTGAAACGCTCACTCTTCCTCTCATTAACATACAACGTTCCCTTTCTGACACGCTCTCTCACTCGCTCTGTCCCAAATGATCCTTTGTGCACCCAGACAGTCGACTGAGGCCAGTACAGCCCTGATCGCTCTAAGCCATCTTTGCAGCTCAGTTCTTTTCTTTACTTCTTGTTCCTCTTCCATAAATGAAACAAACAGGAAAGATGCATGAAATTCCTGCTGAAAAAACAAAACAAACAAACAAAAAAACGACTTAAACCGGCCTAAGCTGTTTTGTTGGTCTGTTTTGTTCTCAGCCTGAACAGACTTGTCTGGCCCGGTGGTTTTAGGGGGATTTTATACATTTTTAAGACTGGTAGACCAACTAGACCAGTTTAAACCAGCTATACCCACCAACACCAAGCAGCAATAGACAGCACATAACAAACACTGAATCGCTGGTGCTGTTTGAGCATACGAAAAAAACTAAAATCATGTTTTTCATTCAAATAAAAGACAAAAGAGGAAGAGTCAAGCGGCTAGTTGGTCCATTTCAATATTCAAGTCTTAAGTCTAAATGAGGCATAAAGTGGTCCAGTGACCCAGACACCTCCCTCTTAACAAGTCACACTTCATTCACAACAGATTTAGCTTTTATGGGTCCTGACGCACACATGTAGTTTGTGAAGTACCTTTTAAAACACTCTGAGACATGTGTGCTAGTATTTGTGCACGTTCATTGAGCAGAGAGCGCACAAGTAGCGGGTTACTTACGTAGTGGAGTTCACAGTGGTGTACCCAGAAGGGCACTCTGGGATGCAGGCGCCGTCGTGGATGACGTATTCGTGGCAGTCACCTTTGCCCTGCTTGCACTTGTTGTGGAGCTCCTGGCAAAAGCTGAAGCTGATGCAGCGCCAGCCCTTAAAGGTGTAGAAACCAGGTGGGCACTTGTCGACGCAGGCATTATTGTGCATGTAGTTGCGGCAGGCCACGCATTTGCTCGAAGAGTCGGGCTCCAAGCAGCCGCCCAGACACTGGTCGTGGCAGCACTGGTTGTTTTTAGTGCAGGCGCGGTGCTTGCATGACGATGGGCACACTGTGGAGAGACAGAGAGAGGAAGGTTATATTCAAAGAAATTCCTTCTAGGGAAAGAATGCTTCTCCTTCACAGTGACATACATTCAGTATATTCATATATTCAGTAACACGTATACATTGAGGAGGTTTGGTTTAGAGCGAAAAACAAGAACAGGCTACCACACTTGACCATTCATTTCCATAAGGGAAAATTAAATGAAATATAATTCAATAAAGTAGTATTTTTTGTATTTAATTTCACTTCCTCTTTTCAGAAATGTACTCAATTTAAAATATGCAAAGGAAAAAAAAACACACCTCTTTAAATGTGAAATGCGACAAAGTCAAGCAGTTTTCCTATTTTACAACTAATATTGGATCATAATAATGTTCCTTAAGACTTCTGAAGAAAGTGTGCCAACATGATCACATCTTTTCCACGTCTTTTCATGCTAACATGCAAATGTGTTACGCCGAACACTAATTTCAACTTATTTTTCCAGATTAAAGAATTCATATTATAGGTAGATTTTTCCAAAAAGAGTGAATACACAAAACACTTAACTTATACCATGAGTTTCAGTTTGTCAATAATTTACTTGTAATATCCCTTTAAGTGTTTAAGGAAATCTACAGTCCCGTCCTAGCTTGCTGTAACACTACGTTACAACTGTCAATATCAAACAATGACAAAATGGCCTACTCTGATAAGCAGCTCCTAAAATGGTGTAATAGCATTCCTCTGCCTTTTATGCGCTCTTTCTTTCCGTCATCCACACACACAAAATCCCATAAACACACAATACACAGAGCAGCACACTGCTGCCAGTTGCTTGACAAGAGTCTTGTTGTAAGTCCTTAACTCCTCTACCGCAGAAGTTAGTGTTTACATATTTCTTCAACCCCCCCACCAAAACGACAGAGGTAAACGAGGCCACGTATGGCATGGGACAGAGCTTCTCAATCCTGGTCCTGGAGGTCCACTGTCCTGCAAATTTTAGCTCCAACCCTAATCAAACGCACCTGAACCAGCTAATTAAGATGTTCAGGATTACTAGTAAGCTACAGGCAGGTGAGATTAATCAAGGTAGGAGCAAAACTCTGCAGGACAGTGGACCTCCAGGACATGGATTGAGAAGCCCGGGCATAGGAGAAGGAAAGAAAGATAGGAAAACCCTAAAGATAAATTCTGGAGGTCCTTGTAGTGTGGATGGAAGAGAATCTACAGGGATCTACAGATTCACTATGTGACTTACACTGGCCTCTCTCTAACAATGTAACCCGCAAGCTTGTCTCTGAGACAGCCTGTCAAAAATAAACCACGCATGGCTAGCTGGAGCATAGTCCTCCCTCTCACAAAAAATAATTTTCTTAGTTACTAGAAATTAGTTTCTAGAAATGTACTCTTTGTATTCTTTGTGGTTTTAAACCATTTTAAGTAGCAGTAGTCATTTATTTTCATTGCGATGTCAGCATCTTCATGGCAAAAACCAAACTGGAACACTAAAGAATAAATCTAAAAAGACAGATAAATACAGTAAATAAAGTTATACAAAACTTCTAAATTCTTAATAAACAAGTCTTTCATACTAAACAAACTCAACAAACACAAAAAGTTACTTTTAATGAAACATTTAAATAAAACATATGAATAACTACATAAAAAAACTATATGGTGTAACCAATAAAAAAAAATTTTATATTAATGTTTACATTTTTTTATCCATGTTAAAAAGTAAAATATTTCACATAATAAATCTCAATATTACGTTTTTCTAACTGTGGTTTTGATCAAATAAATGCAGGCTTGTATGATTTCTTTCAACCAAAGAAATCACCAAACAAAACCTTTACGCACTGGTGTCTTAATTGCAAAGTGACTAAAAAACAAATCGAACAAAACAATTAGCATTACGTCATTGACCTTGATATGTGATTGTATCAGCACAAACCTAATGTACACACAAACACACACCTTAGAGCTCTGCACAAGGAAAGGACATAATAATGAATCACATTAAGACACCAAGAGGACAAAGAACAAGCCATAGAAGAAATGTGTGTGTGTGAGTGTGTCTCGTAATGGAATATTGGCTCTTGTCTGTGATGTCAATGCCACAACTCAGTCAAACACGGTCCTGGAATCGGTTAGGTCCATAAAGAAAGGCCAGCAAACACCTCTGCTTCCATGACAACAAGACAAAATGAGGGATCAGAAATCTCCAAACCTGCCTTGTGCATAATAATTAAGCATTCAATGTTAAAACCTCTGACAAGTGTTCGGTGAATCAGGCAAACAAAACTAATCTTTCAGAAACGCTTTCAGAGGTCTCTCTGAAATATCCAAACACTCTTGACAAGCACTGACAAACCCAGGAATCACGAAACGCCTGGTTAACAAAAAAAAAATTATATGTAGTGCTTTAGGGAAATAGAGCATGCTGAAAATACAAAAAAAAAAGAAAAGAGCGGAAAAGTTGTCATGAAAAGTGAGAATGCTGGCAATACTCTGCGCAGCTAAAATGAATTCATATG
>JAUYWG010000032.1:14399773-14421536 GCA_034779775.1 Enteromius afrohamiltoni
AAAGAAAAGAGCGGAAAAGTTGTCATGAAAAGTGAGAATGCTGGCAATACTCTGCGCAGCTAAAATGAATTCATATGCAAGTTCTCATAATTCTCAGTTTTTCCACTGAGCTCAATACATATTTTGAAATACTGAAAAGGTAAAAAATGGAGCTGCCTTTCACACATACATTTTTATGACAAATTAAGCCATAAAACATGTCTGGCGAGTGTATAGCTGTTGTTCACTTCAATGTCAGGTGACACCAGGTCAGCCAACTCAAGAGCAAAACAACATTACCCTCTGTCCCTTATACACGACAATCCAGGGAGGGCCACCTCACCGCCTGCCGTGAAAAAAGGAGGGGAAGTGTGCGTGTGTGCACATGTGACAACAATGGAGGTGCTAAGTTTGTGTCAATTGAAAGCACATTAAATTAAGAAGAATTCTGTACAAAAAACAACCTTGTTGACTCGAATGGCTTTCTGGGAAAATTCATTATCATCTATTCTTTGAAAAACCCTACCGCCTCTACCCCTATTTTCTCTCCCTCCCTCCCTCGCTCTCCTGGTAATAAGCAAACAGACACATGGTGTGCACGCCGACTCCTGATCCAGAGAGTCCAGTCCAGTTAACAGCCCCAGCCACAGACCCACCCTCAACCTTAACCAATGTGTTTGCTGGCTGTAGAAGGTAGCCATTCAATGGTTTGTACTGTCTGTGAGGCAGAGCCACCGTGCATTAACCCTTTATTGCTCATGTGTCCGCAACCTTGGGCAGAAAGACAAGGGGAGGGGAATACGCTGCCACAAGAGTTCGAAAAACTTGTTCCTCTTCTCTGGAAAGATGTCTGCTCCTCTCTGCATTCCACCTACAGAGTCGCTGGGAACTCCTGCAGTCCTGAGAGCTGTTGTTGATAAGTTGGGCTTGCTAAGTGGCGCGTGTTTGATACCTTAAATAGTGCGGCTTATTGAGGAGCAGTGTGCTATTACTTCACAGAGTCATCTTATTTACAATACAACCAGAACAGCCTAGCATTGTGGTCCAAGTTATGTCTTAAATATTCACTTTACGTTATGTACTAACTTTTTTAAATAATACTTTTATTCAGCAAGGATGCATTAAATTGATGAAAAGTGAGAGTAAGGCCACTGATAATTTTATTTCAAAAATAAATGCTGTTTCGCAATGTTTCTATGCTGCACACAAATAAGCATTTTTTAAGGATCATGTGACATTAAAGATTAGATAAATGGCTGCTAGAACAAATTCTGCTTTGCCTTTATTGAAATTAATTACATGCAATGTATTACAACAATGGAGAAAAAAAATGCAATCATTTAATAACACAACACTACAATTTTTGTCTCTTAAGTCCTGGAGATCATAAGAGACTTCTTTCAAATACATACATTAACTAGACTGCTAATTTTATGCTCCTTGAATTGATTAAAATTGTCAGTATTAAAAATGATGACAAAAATGTAAATGTTTGTTTAATTAACATTTTACATTGCTTATTAATGTACTACTGTAGTGCACATAAACATACATGAATACATGGTAGTTTTGTTTTGTTTAGCAAAAAGCCTACATTTATTAGACTACAAATTTGTTTAATTTGTTTTAAATGAAGAAAAATAAATAAAGCCATGTCAGGAAATACAAAAATGTATTTGTCATTTCTCCAACGTTCCTTCTCTCCATGTGCAGATCTGAGTGAGTACAGAGGGAGTCATTCATTGCTTCCTAGCTTTCATTCATTCACGTTCTGGGCGTCTATCTGCTAGATCTGGGTCACATTTCAACATCAGGGTGGGTGGTCACATGCGGCTCATTTAATCGAAACGACAAGCTGTGCTTATATGCTTAGTGGCAGTGCAATTCAGTTCAGCACGAGCAGAAATGCCATCTACACCTGTGTGCAAACACCCGAGATGGGAAGATCGGCTTCCATTATGGATGTGCAGTGCATGAGTGTGTGAGAAAGAGACATTAAAGAGATGAGAGGTGTGTGAAAGGAAGTGAGTATTTACCTTTGGCGCTGAGACACAGAATCTGACCCCTGCAAAAGAAACGTCCTTACTGGACATAGATAACCCACAGCTCGATCTATAAACACAACTGCACAGCAGGAAGGAAAGACGGCACTAGAGAGTTCAGCTTTTGTTTTTATGAAAGCCGACATTTGACACGTCGGCAAGTGACAAACACTCACAATCTGCTCTTTGTCGCCGCAAATACACAGTAATTCACACTAAGACACATTATAGTATGTAATTAGCACCCAAGACGTTTGCCTGGCGTGCGCATGATTTTATGCCTTTACGCAGGAACAACAGATTTGGTTAGGAAATGTAGGGTAATCATAATTTAAATTGTCCTACACAAGCCATGCATATAAACATCCACGAAAAGATTAAGAGAAGAAAAACAGACATACTGCAAAAGGAAAAACAAACAAGTTATCTCTAAATTATTTGTCTTTAAACTGGGTCAAAGGCCATGAGATACAGATTCTCCTCAGAGAAGCCGAAATATTCGGTGCTTAGGCCAGAACAATCACACACAAACCTTCATGTGCATTCGGTCGCATGTCTTGTCCTGTTAACATCATGCGCATATTTCCAGACAGCACTGTTTGTGCGCTTTGTGCACTTGTCAGGTTCATATCTTGAGGACTTCACTACAGTAAGGGGCCCCCTTATAATTCAACAGATGGGTGAAAGGATTTCTTGGAAAGAGCAGGCATCTCAGGGGAAAGCGGGTAGATCCAATGGCAATATCCTGGCAAACTGACCAGGACGCTTTTGACAGTACAAAGAAAAACATTCTCTTCTGTAAACGCAATTAGTGCTTGCCTGCGCAAAAGATGCTGGGCACTAGCAAAGATGTCAATATCCAGTTGGTAGGCTGTTCTAGGTAGTTTAATCGCTGGCTCAAATAAATCACATATCAAATAAATTAAATCACACACAAGTTATACTGTGTAATGTACGTTGGCTCTGTTGTTTAATACATTATGTATCTTAACGGTTTTGTTCAATAAAACCATATGATCACTTGCTTTTGATACCAACTATTATTGTCTATTGCTTTTAAACAAGTACTTTTTAATTGTTTTTTTAAGGGCAAAAGAAACAACAGATACAGGTTGACTCTCAAACACCGACAAAAAGAGTAACATTACATCTTTGTTTAGCAGGTTAATATTAATGACCATCATATCGCCTTCTTATCTAGTTTGTTCTCTGGGTGATTCCCAGTCAGCTTGTGCCTGTCCAATTGACCATCAGGGAATGGCTTATTTTCCTAGCTGAATTACAGAAGGGAACCTGCACACAGACACCTAAACACACTGCTCAAACTACACCTCGCATGTGAAGACAAGACTAATTCTTTACTTATGGGCCTCTCTGCCAAAGCAACTTGAGACTGATGAACACCTCTTGTCCAAATAACACATAATTCCAGAGTAAGGCGTTGTTTTATCATAAACTAGCAGGATGTTCTGTACTTCTTCAGTTGTAATGTTTCCCAGCTTGTTAGAGAGTCATTTAAATTCTTCATAAAAACAGTGAAGAGGAATTACAGTAAAGTTTAGATGACCCCGATGTAAGTTACAAATACTGTGTGCAAACAGGATAGTGGTCTACTAAATATAGGGTCGGGTATCGTTCAAAATATTTATATCGTTCAATATATTCCTGAATGATACCTTTTTTGATACCAATTTTATGAAATGAGTTTTAACAAAATTACATGATCTCTCAAAAAACATTTTTTCAGCTGGTTGACAGCCTCATCTCCTGAGCCACAGCACAGAAAAAATATATCCAACACAAGTTCAAATTAGGGATGCTCATTTCGGTTATTTCTCGTAACCGACAACCGACGCTCGTTAACCGATTATTAACCGGTTAACTAACAACATTATTTTAAATAAGAATTGAATTCAGCTGGAAAGGATAAGCACCTGTGACCCATTAAAAATAGTAATATTTGTTTTCTGTGGATTCATTGTACACGCACAAAAACTATAGCAAACAACAAAAGACGAAGAAAAAAAAAGAAAAAAAGTTAGCAACAGTGACCCAATTAATATCAACAATGGCAACGTCCACAAAACTAAGTCTTACTACTTTCTGACATGACAGGAGTCCAATCGAGGCGCAAGTTCTTTCATCAAACCTTCATTAACTGACAGCTGAGCATATGAATCGCGCACAGAACATACAACTGACTCTGTATTAATCAGTCAAAATTCTAATCGGTCAGTTAACGGTTAACCGGTTAAAATGAGCATCCCTAGTTCATATAGTTTTTAGTTTACACATCTGTTATGCTACATTTAAACTAGTGCATTATTATTTGTGACCCTGGACAACAACACCAGTCGTAAGTGTTAATTTTCAGAAATTGAGATTTATACATGGTCTGAAAGCTGAATAAATAAGCTTCCCATTGATGTTGATTTGTTAGGATAGGGCAATATCCGACCGAGAAAAAACTATATGAAAATCTGAATCTGAGGGAGCAGAAAAATCTAAACATTGAGAAAATCAGCTTTAAAGTTGGCCAAATGAAGATATTATCAATGCATATTACTAATCAAAAATCCTAAGGATTTTTATCAAAGAAGAAAAATCTAGAATTTTTCACCCATACAATGTATTTTTGGCTATTGCTACAAATATACTCCAGTGACTTAAGACTGATTTTGTGATCCAGGGTCACATTTATTCTTACAAAACCCTTGTATTTTTTTTTCCATCTGAAAATTGTGTATTTAAATTTTCTTTTAATTAAATGAAGATTTCATTTTATTGTTAAAAAATGAGGATTTTATATTACAGCTTACAAATACGGTTTTAATCAATTTAATAGCAGCCTATTATGCGCATTCTGCTGAACAATAGTAATATATTTCTGTTGCCATGTCCAAACTGGACTTTTATTTTGACGGCTTGCCAGAAATACCTTTACAGTTCTGTGTGTATGATATAACGATAGATTTACTCAAATGGAATGGTCAAATGCTGTAAACAAAACCGCGTGTCTGCACCATACATTAATACAGAGACACAGAAAATTTATCTTTTTTTGCAGATAAATGTTGAGAAATACCTTAAAAGTATCGAACTCAAAACCCAGCCCTAACTACATATGCACCTGCTTTCAGAGGCCTTTCAGAGGCATTTCTTCCAACATTTTCTGGTTATGAAATTACTTCCGAGTGGATTCATTTGATTTCCTTTCTCATCGACCTATACTCAGTGCTGCATAATAATCACGAAAATCATGAAGGTGATAAAATAACAGAAAACCTTCTATACATTAGATTTCAGGCCATTTACTTTATAAATTAAATTTACAATGTGTTTGCTGTAAATTCATGTGCTGTATTTAGAAAGGACATGACTACAGGAGGTGTCGGAGTTCATGACCGGGCAAAACCAAGCAATGAACTCTCTGCAAACCTATAAGGCGTTCTCACCTTTGAGAAGACTATAAATTTAACATTCAAGTATCTAAGGCGCACCCAATGGCCCGTCAGAGCTCCCGAGTTACTGTGCGGAGCTAGAAAAACATCTTAGAAGGACAATCAAGTCTTTAAGCAAGGACTGAGAAACTGGCTCGGCTTCACACCAGAGAGGAGACAAAAGACTTGAAAACAATGCTTATGGCTTATGCTTAGAAATCTCTGAATGCCCTTGATAACCTTGTTGGTTGTGGGCATTTGTGTGTTGACTGACAGCAAAGAAGTCTTTTCAGTGGCTGCATTTTCCAACAATGAACAAAAAGGACATACTTTACTGGCGATATATTTACATACCTTATTAATGCAATGATTCCTAATTAGGCAAGAGGAATTATAATATCAGGCATTTCCAGAAATATCCATCCTAAAGAAATTGTTCAAACAACTAAATCGTATACTGCACATTTGGCTCAGTAGCTACCAGTCGGTCAGTTCTCTTGGCCTTATCACGTGCATTTGGGTGCTTGTAACCAGTTTAGCCTGACAGGATGCTGCTTTAATTTGTGCTTACACATTCACTGAGCGCACTGAAGAGGATGAGTGTGTCCAAGCGGTCCTAAGGCGTCAGAGAAACGCGCTCGTACTATGATTGGATGAGGACTGTGAAAACAAGGCAGAGTAATGAGATGCTACAAGGACAGCTATTAATTAGTCTCTGTGTTTTGGGGTTAATCATGGATTCAGAGAGGTGACAGCACTATGTGACACACTGCAGGTGGTGAAACAGTGGCTACTAGCAGTAGAGACAGATGCTGTAAACACTTTCATCAGGCAACCAGTCACCCGTAATGGATGAAAAACACTCCAAGATCACGATTGTACTCGCTCACACTTTGTTTTTCATGGCCACCAGGTCAAGTTTTGCAATGACAGGCAACATATCTAAATTAGACAAATTTGATTTATTTATTATTTTTCTATTTTCATTTTAGTTTTAGTCATTTTAAATGATTTTGATGACTTTATTTTTCTAGAACTTTATTTTTTCTAGCCTCCATTTTATATACATTTTTAATTCAATTTTAGTTCATTTTGGTACAGTTATACTGGCTTTAAAATGAAAGGCTGCTTTGGCAACTAGCTGGCAATAAAGTTTAATATGTTCGTATTAGGGTTGGGCGATGTTGACCAATTTGGCATTGTACGATGTCTAATGTGAAACATCCCAATGGACGATGATATCGTCGTCGTAGGTGGCGGTTGGGGGGGATGTTTAGTTGTAACTAATACACCAAGCCCCGCCCCACGACTGACAAAAATAACAGTGTTCGCGTGAGCAGGTGAGGGAGGATCGAGCTCAGGAGTGATCGCGCGCGAGTGCTTGAATTGCGCAAGGATGACACATCGAGCACGTGCGAGGGTTTAAAATAAGCTTGTGGACCAGTTTCTTCGCATGTACATCTGTTTTCCTCTCGCGGAAATGATTCTTATTAATGGCATAGATTTGCCGCCATAGATTAAGTGTATTTTTCACAAGCTTGGTGCTGCTGCTGCCGCATGGGCGGAGGATCGCGATGCCGGCTCAGCATCGTGTTGTCTATCGGCAACGGACGATGTCATCGTCTATTGGCCCAACCCTAAATCGTATCTGGTTTCAGTTTATTTTATTTGAAATAACAAAATGCTTTTTTTATGCTTTTAGATTTAGATCAGCTTGTTCATCAAAAACACCCCAATGTTCATCAAAATTTCACTTCTGTTTTTAGCAGAGTAAAGCGAGCCATACAGGTTTGGAATGAAACATGGGTGAGTGAAATGATAACAGAATGTACATTTTTAGGTGAACTATCCCTATGACTGCATGCAGGACATCTCTCTCTTCTAACAGCAGAGAGGAATGCCAGATCAGCTTAGACTACCACACCCCAAACTGAAGCTCGAGGATCAGTCTGGACAAAACACCCCTGCGGCTAGTGAAACAACAGCACCGTCTCCTTTCGCGGTCTGAACCACATTAATGTGTCTTGGGTCAATCTGCAAAAGTTAATGGACAGATTCTTACACAATTGAAACTGTCAAGGAAAAGATACTGTCACTGCTGGAAACAGCTGAACTTAAGATTACTACAGTTCTTCTGAAATCACACAATACCTTTGTGTGACAACAGACCGAATTCATTATGAATGAATTACGTGACTTAATTCTTTTGATTCAATCCACTGAAGATCTTGGCATCTGCACTAGCCTCCCTGGCACTTCAATTAAAATTCATGAGATAAGTAGTGACTTCATCCGAAAAACAAGTCATTCTTTTGAGATGAATCTTTTCAGCTGATACACTAAACATAAATGAAAAAAAGTTTTTTGTATGCTTTCAGAAGACTTGGAATGTATCTCAGAAGCATTTTCTGAAGTAGTTAAAGCAGATTTTCCTATAATTAACATAAAGAACGTGTACAGATTCCATATGGGCCTAATATTATCTAACATAAACCGAGTGGTTAGAGTACAGAATTAAAAGACCCACTCGAACTGATTACACATTTAGAAAATTACATGAATTATAGAGACATAGGCAGCATGGCCTTTAAAGACATATGATAGGGAGGTCATGGTTAAAAAGAGACAGAGAGTTCAAATAAATAACACAAAAATATATAAAATAATGAAGTGGTCCTTAGAGAAATGTGTTAAAGCAGCTTTGTATTTAAAATGTTGACGACTGATTCATTTTTGTGTGAACTGTTCTTTGAATCCCTGATATACTGACAAAACCCAAGATTTGAGAGAACTGCAAGAATTGTGTTTGATAGCATGCCTAGTAGATCTAGAGTTACCACATTTATTGTGGAAAAGGATTGCAACAAAAAGGCAAACACTTCAGTTATAAATTTTCCAAGCACCAGCTCATTCGTAGGACTGCGCAAAATAAAAACACTGCCAACTTCTCGGATACAATAAGATTAATCTTGTTTTATATTTGACGCTTCTGTGCTCCACTTTTGCCATGATTAAGTTAAAACGCTATTCATCCACATGAAAGCAGATTTGCAGATGTGAAGAACATTGAAAAAGCCTGGCCAGAGACGTCTTCAGCTTTGAGCTTTGAGTGAAAAACTATTAAAACACTGATGAAATGCTCATCTGCTGAGGTTTAATGAATGCTTTGGATGTCTGGGATTCCAGGAGAAGGGCTCGAGCAGTAATGCTTTTTACTGAGTTAATACCTTTGGCACTCAATGGGCCCGTCTCAGCCTTAAAGGAGGGGCTCCTCTTGAGTATACGGCCTTGATAATCAGCCAAGTGAGAACTCAAGCGTCCAAGAAAGCCAAAAATTTATGTGAAAACTTTTAAAAGTTAACCAGATCCATTAAAAAGGCTGTTATCAGCCAATTATAATGAATAATCAAAGATGTACAATATGCAATTGCGTATCATTGAGTCTTTTAAGTGGTTGAAGGATCTTAATCTTTTTCCAGATCCTAGTGATAAGTGGGAAGAGAAAAACCTTCAAAATGTGTTTTTTGTTTTCTGCCAAAAACTCCACCTGATGAATGGGTATTTTGTCTATCCACAAAATGCTGCACAGCCCATATAATTTCAGTGGATTAATGCTGAGTATGGCATGATTAATGTCCTTATATTACAGAAGGGCTATTTAAAGAGACTTAAGAAATCACTTTTAGGGATGCATGTTCAGAAGCCACGTTCAAACATTTCACCAAGAGGAAGAAAGTTTTGTTGAGTAAGGCCAAGCTAAAGAAAGAAAGAGAGATTGGCTGCAGAGTAAGTGCATGGTAAAAAAAAAAAAGAAAAAAAAAGTGATGACAGAGAACAAGGGTGTGAAAGGAAGAGTAAAAGCGATTAATTTAGAGGCAATGATGTGGCTCTGGCTGGGCTTACAAACATGTGTGCTTTAGGAGGATACTAGGGTTGGGCGATGTCGAGCAATTTGGCATTGTACGATGGCTAATGTGAAACATCGCGATGGACGATGATATCGTCATCGCCATGGGTGGGTGGAGGGGGGTTTAGTTGTAACTAAAACACCAAGCCCCGCCCCATGACTGACAAAAATAAGAGAGGATCGAGCGCAGGAGTGATCGCGCACGAGTGCTTGAATTGCACGCGGATGACACATCAAGCGCACACGAGGGTTTGATATGAGCTTGTGGCCCCGTTTCTTCCAATGTACATCTGTTTTCCTGTCTCGAAAATGATTTACCGTGCTCGCTAGCATCAGTGGTGTGCTCGCATTTTAATGGCATAGATTTGCCGCCATAGATTAAGTGTGTTTTTCGCGAGCTGTTTGCTACTGCTGCGGCAGGGCGGAGGATCGCGATGCCGGCTCAGCATCGTGATGTCTATGGCATCGTCTATTGACCCAACCCTACAGGATAAACTGTGCAAAATGAGAATGAGACATTTTGAAGATGATTTACGCAGCAGTTCTACATTTTTAATAAATATCAAAAAGGTGCTTTAATCCTACAAATCAGGTCAAGTGAACTTTCAAGTGTTCATCAATTTGCCATCAAAGTAAAGATGCTGAAGAGGACTTGCTTCCTTAAAGTACTTGAGAAACTAAATGGAAATTGTTTGGGTTGCAAATGTTTTGGTCAATTTTATGAATACAGTACAATACAATAATATCATGCACTTGTATTATTTTTATTTATTTTATTACTATTTTAGAAATTTTGTCAGATACACACAATGCAATACTTTGTAAAATATCTTTTTTAAATTAGACTTTAATATTTTCTGCAGTGTGAGTAATGCGTGCCTGTGCCAACTTTCACAGATTTTGTGGGTGGCTATCAAGGAGTTTCTATGCGACTGCTAAGGTATTCGTGGTTTTCGTCAAGCATCCATTCTCACTTTCTCTCAAATCAAGCACGGTTCATGTGTACGGATCCTAACACGTTCTGGTCCGCCCTTGAACTCTGGGAAAAAAACATCCTCCCCACAGCGAAGCGGCACACTGGAAGAGTTCAGTTCCTGTCTAATACTGGTGGTGCTGATGGTCAGAGGGTGTAGGAGCTGTGATCCTAGGACCATTCATAACCTCCCAGTAGGAAGCTGCCTAACAATGCCCGGAAACAATTGGGACGAACATTCTGTGAAGTTCGGTGAGAGCTATTGTTCCATGCTGAGATTGAATTGGCGCCAGTGTATCCTGTAGTATCGGAGTTTCAGGCAATTGAGGGGGAAATGGGGGACTCGATACTGAAGCCATGGATGATCCTTCCTTTAGGATACAGCCCTGTGTGCACTTTATACACACTTTCTCCCCCAGAGTTACTTGCGTTTCTTAGCAGCACTGAGAAACAACAAGTGTATACATAAGATCTCATTTCCGCACATAAATAACAGAAGCATAGGTGAGTTATTTCCTAGCTGCCCCATACAGGCCCTCAGAGATGGAGACGGATGGAGACATGAAGGTCACTGACGTATGTGAATCTGGAATAAGCTCACATGAAAAAAAAACTACAGGAAGGATCACAATCCTCAAGGTCTAACACTTATAAAGAACATTAAAAAAAGTTTCCTTCGGCCTTTATCGTTATTTCTCAAGACAAGAATAGAATGACGTTTGAATTGAAATACTCAGACAGTGTTTCTTACTCTACTATTCAGTGGCACCACGACTGTAATAGTCTACTATGCAAAACCATGTCCATCCAACTCCTGGGCAGGTTCTTTTTTATGAATCAAATACCTTACCTGAATCAAATAAATGAACAACATATTATTAGACAGCATTCAAGCTGCCAATAAAAAGACAGTACAACACTACTTTAAAAGATGTTTAAAAATATATCTTTTTTTATGTTACAGGATTTATTTAAAATTTAAAATAAGAAAATCTGAACTGAAGGTGTTGTGAATTCTTTATGACTGTGACCTATTTTAGTGTCAATAACGTGTGTTAGACAGTATACCTTGTCTATACCCCTTTCCGGATATGTTTTATTGACATTAGCAGCAATTATTTACTTTGAATGTAATACTTCTATTCAGCAAGGATACATTAATTATATCTAAAAGTACATTTAGACATTCATTTTCATTTTCTATTCATCAAAATCAGTTCTTTTTAACAATTATGTTTGTTAACTTGGACTTTGTTTCCTAAACGAACACTCCCTTAAATTGCTTCTAGTGAGCCATGTTGAGTTAGTTGCTTTATTAATAGTTTGTAGCATCACAAATTACTTTTTAAAAGTGACAGTCATATAACGAGGTTAATTTATGTGTAACTTGTAGCTCAGGAAGCTACAGTTTCTATAGTTTCATTGCCGCGAGTGAATAAGTAGTCAGACAAACTATATGACCCAGACTGAGCCTTAAGCAAATCAGATACGAATAGCTACACAAAGCTCATTATTAAAATAACCAAAAAAAAGAAACATACTGTATTAGCTAATCAAAAATGAGCCAATTCTCTAAGCCAAATACAATCACCAGGGAGGTGGATGTTAAACCACAAACTTAAATATTTAGCTACATGTAGTGTTTCTATTCTCGTTGTCAAACTAGTGTTTCTCCATCTCAGCTGTGTTTCTAATCCCCTCTGAGGACAGATAACGAAGATCATTTTTTAAATGTGTGTGAAATATTCAGTGCTGGGGGAAGCCCAGCCTCATTCAGCTCTGGCTAACAGCCTCAACAGAAGCTTCGGCGCTCCCCTAACAGATCTAACACAAAACACGGACCTTACACCGACTGTGAACTTCCCAGGTGTGAAGGACAGGCAGAAACAGTTCCCAAATCACCAATGTTCTCCTCATTTGTACTGTACATGATTATACGAGTACCTTTAGAAAAGCATTCAACCCTTTCATTTGCCCATTTAATGTTCCCCACAGGGCAGCTGGCAGGCACAATGAAGTCCACTGCTGTGTCATCATGCAGGATGACGAGACATTTAAACACACCAAAAAAGGCCCTGATCTACCAGACTTTATTAATTTCTCAGTGGCAATAGATTTAAATCAGTTTTACTGCTTCCAGCAGTCAAAATATGCTCACGGAGCAAAGCTGCTCAGGAAAAACCAGTGCCAACACTTCCAAAACTATTCCAAATATGAAACAAAACCGCTTTTGTACGGCTGCCAACAAAACCGCGGAAATCTGCAAAAGAGACTTTGGCAGCAGGTCCCTGCGCATTTACCACAGGCTCTTTTTTCTTGCTATCTCTATCCCTCCTTTGAAGCAGCTACACAAGAGGCCTGCTGATCTGGCGGTCCTCAGTAACTTTCCTCTTTCTCTGGAGCAGACACGAGGAAGGGCAGTTGACCACTCGCCGTTGATCACCTACAGACAGAATTAAGCAACGCAACTCTGCAATTCCGCAGGATTGAGGGCGAGGGACACGCTTGGATTCCTGTTGAAATCCAGCAGCTGGACAGACGTGTGTGTAAGACAAAAGATCTTAGTGTGATTCAATATTATGCAAAGAGACATATGGGACAGAGTAGATGAGCAAGAATGCTAGAGAGAGAGACGGTATGTTTAAGATCCTTCACGTAGAGGGATTAATGAGCGAGGAAAACTCACCTCGCTAACAGCTTAATCCCATAGGGATTAACGCTCTATTATAGAGCCCATCAAATTGATATGTTGTGTAGAAACCCTCATGTGTTTTAGAATGTACAGAAACACAAGAGTAAATGCTTATGCATCCTGGAAAAAAAACAAAAAGCAACCAATGATAATATTCACTTGCCGATAAAACAAACACTTTACCAGTTACATGCACCTCACAAAGAAAATAACTTGCTGATAACATCATTTAGGAAAGAATTTTCTCTGGAAACCATGATTTCTAATTAATTTTTTTTTTTAATCAATCCTGAAAAAACATTACATATATCACTATCACATTTGACAAATGTAACGTGCTTGACGATGAATAAAAGCATTACATTTATTCTGAAATGACTTGACTGAATGAATATATTATGTTTTAGTCTGATAACCATGACAGAGGTCAGCGGCCCAGTTTTTATCTGGTATTCTGTTGCCAGTGAGAAAAAATACTGCAAAACGTTAGTAGTTTTGAAATGCGCTTTCAAGCCACAGAAAAGGGCCTGAATACAACATCAAGACATTGCTACAACATGGATGACGAAAATAAGAAATGCCAGAATGCTCGAATTAGCATTCGAGGTCAAGTGCAAAATGGCAGAAAACCTCTCATAAAACTGCCCACAATATACTCACTCGACTTTACACAATCAGCCGTTTTCTGCAAAATCCACAAAACAGCATCCGACAAAGAGAGACTTCACGGCTCCCTACCCTCTTAATCCATTATTAACAGAGAGAGCGTAATTCCTGTGGCACACACAACAAACACTATGAGGTCTGTGCAACATACACAACTCAAAACTGTTTGATAACAGCATTAATCTTACAGTATCTCTTTGCTCTTTAGCGCACTGTGGTTTCATAAGCTGCTGCACACTCTTGCAATATTGGACTCCTAACCACAAGTCCTTCACCACAGACCAAGCAGCAGGCCAGGACTGATTCTATCATTAGTTAATGCTTTTTTAATCTCCGCCTTTGGCCAAAAACTCCATCCCCTACTGTACAACTCCAACTCATCAGACATGAGTCAAAGCGGATATTATCAAGGCATTTAACAAGGACTTCAGTCTCTCCTTACTCTTGCATTAATCACCTACAGGCAGTTTGTTTCTCAACTCCACATAAACAGATATCGCAGCAATACGAAAGTCAACTGAGGAGTTTATGTACTGTCGTTATTGCTTTCTGAATGTTTTTCGAATGCTTACAAAGGCTGTGTTTAGTTGGTCAATTACAAATTAGGCTATATTCTGAAATAATCCTACAATTTAATTTAATTCTCTATTTAAAAATGTAATTTATTACTCAAACATCTTACATCTTCAGTGTCACATTTTCCTTCAGAATCATTGCAATACATGCATTTGGGGCTCAAAAGAACAGCATTTCTATAAACTTTATCTTTACTGTCCCAAATAACGCATACCTGCTGGATAAAAGTTTTCATTTGCTTTGTATATTAATAGCAATACTAGAGTTACATATTGACACTGGAATGGTTTTAGCGTGTTGCTATATTGTTTGGGTGGTTGCTACAGTACTGGCACAAGTCAAAAGAGCCCACCTCTATGTATTTATTTCAGTCACTAGAGACTCAGGCCTTTCTCCAACTCAAGACAAAGGGATTTCTGCCTAAAAACTAATTGCACACATCTGCCTTAGCAAACAGAGCAAGAGAGGAGTGTCTTTTCTCTTTAAAATTGGGCCGCAGAAAGACCATTACCACACACAACACAATCATGCCTCCAAGACACACATGACACCATACAGCTGGTTCAAAGAACAGTTACATGATGTGTCCCATGTGTTGCGTAATGGTGTAAGCTTGAGGGCTTTGCACCAATATGTAAAGTTCTTCCGTATGTTCAAAAGTCAAGTTCTTCTGCACTTCGAGTTGAACTGATGGAACAAATTGCTGCAAACGGCTTCATCGGTTGCAGACCAGCTCAAAATGTGCAACTGGGACACTCTAACAGAAAAAAACACACAAACAAGTATAAAAGCACCTCCCACACTACTGCACAAACAAGGCAGTTGCGTCATAATCTGGAACATGGTTCATGCTTTGACACAGAAACTTGGCTTACTTAACTGCAGCTGATCACCTGACTTATTGCTGCCAGCATTGCTGCTGTTGGCCATCTTTATTGCTGAAAGAACCAGTGAATGTACTGCCAACAGAGTCTGACACACACACTGAGCCCTGACAACTTTCCGCTCACTTCTCAAAACATCTCCAGACTCTATGGTAATACAAATATTATTATCCTAATGCGCCAGTGAAAACTGAGAATTGAAACGATTATCTGATGAACGAGTAGGATTCCTCTTGAGGGTGTAAATATATTCTGTGCGATGATTTAAAAGAGCAAAAGCGAAATAAAAACAAAGTGCTTAAGGTCACGTACTTCTCTGGCAATGCTTCTGGTTCCAGCAGCGCTCGCTGAAGTCTCCGTTGATGGTGGTGAGGGGGCAGGTGGTTTTGCCCTGAACCGTGCCGGGGCAGACGTCTCCGCACTCCCGATCATTCTTATTGGCAACTATGTAGTTGTCCTCCACCGAGTCAAGGATCATGGACCAGTCGAGGGTGGAGAGGTAGCAGAGGTCGGGGTTCTTCTCCACACGCACGGCTCCACGGGTGATGTTCATCAGACTGTGAAGGCCGATCTCTTTCAGCTGCAGCATCTCAAACAATACGAGAGCGTAGTTGAAGAAGAGATTATTCCCGCGAACCACTGTGAGGTTGGGAAATAGGTCGCTGAGGCTCTCTAGGCCGTAAACACGGAACAGAAGAAGGTAGTCCGTCACTACCGTCAGCTTGGGGTAACTCAGGCCACGGAAATCCTCCGGTTTGGTTGTGAACATGAGCAGGATCTTTAAGTGGCCTTCGATTACGGTGCAGTTCTCCAGCACCCGCAGGTTGGTCACGTTATTTCTGATGTCTTTACTTGAGCAAACTGCAATGACAAAAAAGACAGCATAATGTTAATTGGTTCAGTGAGAATGTACAGCAAAATTGCTTACAGGTGATGACCTTAAATTTGACAGGAATTTATTCAGTACCAAGCATAAACAAACAAATGTATTTTATAGAAACCTATAAAGGAGATCGTATACAGAACCATCAAAAATTGTTTTAGAACTACATAAAGTTAAATTTTTCTCCCTTTGAGCTGATTCCTTAAATATATAACATGACATGGTTAATGAAGATAATAAAAGGTCTTCCTGCAGCTTTTCACATTCCAGTGATGATTCTCAAGTGAGAATGCTTCTCAAGTGAACCAAAATTGCTTTGACTAGGGTATAAGACAATGCCATTAAATAAATGGATAAACAGACAGTCAGACAGAGGGATGGATAAGCCTATATTTATATGGATAGATTTATTTATCTGTCATTTAATGCCATAACAGCATCAAAATCCAAAAAGTCCCACTAGCTACAACAAAAATATAGTCTAATTCTCATTTTGACCCTGTGCTATCAACCCTGCTCAGTTCTAACAAGAAGAGGCAGCTGTTTAGACTTCTTGTTTTTTTGTTGTTTATGTTTAAAGGAATAGTGAATGAAAATTATATTCATTCAATTATATTCATTGCGGTTCTCACTTTTATGAGATTTGCTGATTGTTCTTTTGTTACATATACTGACTTTTCCCCCCCCTTCCTTTCATCTTGTGTTTTTTTCTGTGGAAAGGGAGGTGTCATGCACGTGTTCATTGTCTGATGAAGAGCATATAAGCTCAAAATGTCACCTATGGTGAGAACATAATTAAATATTTTTCTACTTTTGGAGGTGTGGTGTGCCTACTTTGATCTTTTTGGCATTATCATTAACTAAAACGTTAGAGCTAGTATTACTGAATATGACATTATGAAATGTTGAAATGTTTTTAAAAAATAACAATGGACACAAAACACAAATGTCCAATTAAACAGTAGTAACAAAATCATAAACAATAATAAAACCTAGGATGCTAGACGTTCAATTTTGTCCTTTTATTGCCCCGGTCCCCTTTAAATGAAAAATGGCCCCTACTGTTCATGACTTAAGATTCCACAACGGTTTACATGAATTACACGCATACATGAACTCTTATGAGCGGTCAGCCCATGCATAACTGAGACCTTTCAAACACTGGGCAGTCACAGCATGAGGCACTGGGAAGGTCAAAAATACCTTGCACTGGCTACTTTTTTACATTACTTACAACAGTGGCCTCACCACAGGGGTTCATAAATGTGGCAGTCCGGAAGATTTGGACCACAAGGAAGCTGAAACACGTAGTATTACCCTACTGACATGTGCATACTCTCTCTCTATCTATCAGACACACACACAATGTGCAGTACCTCTACCCTTACACTTATTTTTAGCACCACACTCCTAATACACTATGTACAAATGGGGTACCAGGCACTTGAAAAGACATTGAAGCACATGAAAGAAATGGCAGCACAATGAGATGAGGCTTGTCCTGGCTGACTGTCTATAGCCATTCACTTTATGAAATTAATCTTTGAATGACGCTCCAGCCAAATTTAAACCCTGAACATCTAACAATGAGTAATGTAAGTAACTAGCATGCATTAAAGCATGCATTCATTTAAGAGATGGCTGCTTCAGTTTAGATGTTTTTTTTGTTGTTATATCTAGTTTTGCTAAGATCTAGATTGTAAAAAATATTTATTTCTTCATTATTATTATTTATTCATTAATGCATGCATCAGATTTGAATTAATTATTTAATACTCAATTATTCGAAGCAGGTGTTATTTTATACAGGTTACAAATGAGTTGTTTTTAATGCAAATAAAAAAGGCAGGAAAAAAAAGAATTTTTCATTTCGTCAAAGCATAATCCTAACCTTAACGGTTTAATCTTAAAGTAAACTAGAGGTTTAAGAAGAAGAAAAGGCATGTAATTTAGGTTGTGATTTATGGCAATGCTGATTTCTCTGACATTTTCTGCAGCTAGTTCTGTTTTGTTACCGACCTGAACAGTACCTTTCGACCGGACGTATTGATTGAAATCTGCATTCAATCTGCATGAGTGTGTTTGCCTTCGCAGGCACCATTAAGAGATCAAAATAAATCTTGTGTCAATGCAGTGCACATGTTCCTCAGTGAATAAATAAATAAATGCAACAAACAGCTAAACCATACAAAGTACTCACTTTCCTCTGAAATAAGACAAACAGCAAACATTTCAACCAGGACACGAGAGGGAACCAAATAAAAGCAGAAGTCTTAAAAAAGAGGCTGATCTCCACGCCTCTCGCCCCACTTCCTCTTTGAGGTTGCGCTGGTTTGTTTTCATCTGCTTATTGGGTTTTACCCAGTAAACCAAATTGTAATTGAACAATGACTCAGTAAGCTACTTACACATGAACATACATTCAATAATAATATATAACAAAATATCCCATTTTTATTATAATTTTAAAAATCATGAATTTCCTCCAGTCATGCTTTGTACATTGGGCCAAACTACCATTATAAACATCCTTCATATCTTTATACTACAGTATTTCAGATAATTTATGTGAACACCTAATTGTGACACCATAGTGACACACCTTACCCTGTAGAAAACAAAAAGACTACAATAAAGGTTACAGGAAATAAATTTAGCATACAGAATGATTGGCCAACCAGTGCAGTGGAAAGTCTAGACATGGGATGATTTAAAGATGCACCTGCACACCAGCTGCTCTGCTGTCCTCAAAGCGAAGGAGAAGAGCAATATTACTGGGTGGGTTTCCACTGCTAAACCTGCCCACACACTTGAAATCAGAAGAAAAGCGAGTTCTAACAGTTGTTGTACAAGAATTTGCACAAGTTCTGATCTGAGTCTGCAACTAGCTGATTCTATTTTCAAACTCGTGGGAGACAAGCTGCATGTGAGATCACAATAACGCAAAGGGTACTTTTTTGGGGGACAAAATGACCCATAAACGCGCTTTAAAAACGAACGCGCTGTGTCGACTTCACAATAGAAAGAATACAGCTGAACCAGTAACACGTTCAAAGTTAACAATGAACGTAAGCACTGCACGCAAACAATGAAATATACGCAGAAGATTAAATGAATGTCACACAATCAGACTTATTGTTAACAAATATCCTCTAAACCCACGCACAACGATACAGCAGTATATGAAATTAATAAAGTAAGCTCCTTGTGAGACAATTAAACCACCTGAAGAGCTATGACGAATGTTAAACCTGAACAATTAACAGGCTCTTAAGGAGAAACTTTTAATTGTTGGTTTGAATGAGGTGATCACAAAGACAACGTAACAGAAACTGACAATCGGGAAAGTACAATGAGCCACAAGATCTGAGAAAGCATGGAGCAACGTGGACAAAGGGTGTGGCAAATACATTCGAAATGATTTCTCATAGCATTTCTACAATGGTCACGCTATGTCAGCCAAGACTTGACAAGGTTGAAGATAGCTATTACGAAATTATATATGACTTGTTTTTGGATATTAACAATGTTACCAAGCAGGTGATTCAGTCAAACGGTTTCGGATTCTAGTCTGCGGAGGTATAAATTATGTTGTCATGTGCTGCCCGTGTCTGCAAAGACACACGACTGACAGAAGAGTGTTAAGAGTGACAGCTGTACTATTAGTTTGACTGAATAGAAACTTACAGACTAGCCGACTGACTGTAAAGACGACAGACGGCATTGAATCATCATGAGGAAATTTACACACTACATTTTTAATTCTGCATTACAAGCACAAGGTGAATGAAGGTATAGAAAACTTTCAAAACGTAGAAATATTTTGACCGTCTGGATAAAAGCAATGTAGAAAGACTCTGCATTTTATCTAAGTCAATAATCAAACGAGGAAATTTGAGATATTGAGCAAGTGAATTCCTGTGTACAAAAGGTCAGATGTCCTGGTTTCCATTTAAGAACAAGATCAGTCTCAGATCAAGCTTGAAAACATGATCGTCGGGTTTTACTTTGGGTTTCTTTTTATTATGGTGCCAGCATTGCAGCAAAAGGGTGACAAACAAAACACTAAAACATACTTTTTTAAAATTCTTTCACTCCAAATTCTTACACCGGGATTAGAATTTGTAATGGAAAAAAAAAGAATTCAATCAAAATCTTTAAAAAAAAAAACAAGTACAATATAGCAATTCCACTGCTCTGAGCAGATTTCCAGTCCTGAGGAAGCTGAACTGAGGCCTTAAAATAGTTCCACTCTTCCCTACAGAGGTTCGCTACAAGCCTAAGAGGAACACGAAGGGGGCCCAGCTTAGCAATTACACAACTTGTTTATGTTCAATCTGCCCTTAAAATCTCGCACAAACTGGTTTCACGATATTACTCAATCTTTTCTTTTCTATTTTAATAAAAAGGTGGTGTACATACACCCCCAGGTGTTAACCTATCTGCTGCTGAAACCTATGCTGTAACAAGTCGCAAAGAAGCAACACACTCCAAATATGCTCTTTTCATGCTACCTGGGAATAATATTTTTAAACCTACAGGATTTCAATTCAAGTACAAAAAGAGTACATTTTATGAAAGAGGCTTGGAGTGTAATAAGAATTAAAAGGGTGAGAGCCAACTAGAGAGTCTGTACATTTGTAACTTTCCACGCAGTGCTTGTTATTAGTTTTTCAAACACATCGAATTTTTAAACACACTGTTCTGATATACAGTAGCTTAACCGTGAGACGCATAGAAGAGAGTCTCAAAATGGAAACTGGCAGAACTTTGAATGCAGAAATTTCATCCAAACCAATGCTATATTTAGAAATCTGCAGAGCAACAAGATAAGAAAAAATGTGCTTGGGGTTTAACACAGCTCACAAATCAACAAATAAGGCCCGAAATTAGCTGCAATTCTCCTTGGATAGATGATGAAAACCATAATAACTGAAGTACTACTGTATTTTTTTTTTACTTTACAAAAAACTGTGTTACAACTCATTTGTTGAGCGAACTGAAGATAAGCCAATATTTTGTTTGGAGCTGTACACAGCCAAGTGTGTCAAAAGCACACTTATATTTATTTAGCTGTTACAGGAAGTCTTCAAAAGACCACAAAAAAAACAAAAAACAAATGGTACCCAATTACAAAATCATATAATTGACTACCACCTATTACTTGCATGCATGTTTTTAGTCATTCTTTCTATGCTGAGCGTTTTATATTAAATATTACTACAAAATGAATACATATTTAGTAAGCATTTACAAGTCACTATACATAAAAAATGTACTCTGCATAATCAAGCATACATAAATTACAGTAATCTAATACTCAGCATTAAATTTAACATTTTCTATTCATGCAACGAGTCTTTAAAGCACTTTGCCTTGAGTTTACATGAAATCAGTGACTGATAAATAAAGACTTATCGATCAGATGTTCCGCGTACACAGGTAATTTCAGAGTATTTTGCTAATAAAATTTGAGGCCCTGTGATATCAATCTACAATAGTTACACAGTGCAGAAAGCTCAACTTTAACTACTGGTACTAGTTCGCTGCCAAAAAAACGCGCTTTCCAAACGCATAAAGATTGCATGACAGACCTGCAGTCAAGTTTCATGACTTCTTTGAACAATAAATGAAAACACAACCCTATAGGTCTCGACTGATCTGATTAGGATTTAAAATCCTCTTGCAACTCTGTCAACGCTGCAAATGGCTGCATGAAGC
>JAUYWG010000032.1:14425311-14487655 GCA_034779775.1 Enteromius afrohamiltoni
TTAAATATATACATGCATGTGTTTGTATTTTTATATACTTAATAAATATACACAGTACATACAAATATACTATGTAATATACTATTAATATACTATTAATCGCGATTAATCATTTGACAGCACTAATATATATATATATATATATATGCATTCAATATATATATATATATATTAGATTTTGAATTAGATATTATATATATTAGATGGACAGTTGGCAAGGACGGGATGATGATTCAGACTGTAAGCCAATGATGGTAACCCTCATGATATATATGTGGATATATAATCTGATAGTGATTACACCACATAGTGGAACTACTTAAATGGGATCATCAACTGTATGCTGACCACTCATAACATGATAGTCATAATCTCAGACTACCTGAAGAATACTAATAAATTCTGTGGCCAAAACAAAACAAAACAAAAAATTGCACCAGAAATGTACTTTTTTTCAGTAGGGGGCGATATTTCTTCCCTTTAAGGCTGTTTCTTACTAAATGTATATGTATATTTAACTAGTTATTTTAATTAAAAACAACATTTTTCTGCATCAACAAAAGCCATCTTTACACTGTCAAGGTGGAATAGAAGCTTAATTAGCAGCTCATTAGAGGGTGAAGCAGCAATATCATGGCAAATCATTATTGTTGCTTATTGCTCTTGATTTTGTAATAATGATTATTAATGGATATTGATAGATGTATTTGTAATGGGGGATATAAATAAAGTTATGTACTGGCTACAAATAAGACCACCTAGCCATTTATTAATTGGTTAATTTATAATTATTTAATTTATTATTTTTTCCGGATTAGAAATCCAGACTTTACGTTGATTATTCCAGTAACGTGAAAAAGAAAATGGTTCAATTCCAAATGAGAAAATATAAATAAAGTGAGCCACTGATCATGCGAGTTACGCATTTCGCAAAAAAAAAAAATCCCCTCATAATCACTGCAGCTATCTAAGCTGCAAAACAAATATCTTACTTAAAATATATTTTCTGCAGGTCGTTGTTTATACCGCCATTCAGTAAACGAGCGCGCGCACTGGAAGCGCTCTCGTTCTCTGGTGACGAATCAAAACGCCTCCGATTGCATTTAGAAGCCCAACAACAACTTGCGTGATTGGTTACGATGCAAGGCGGGTAAAAAGAAATTGAAATGTAACGTCAAGCAATCCTATAAGCAAAATCGACATTTTTATTTATTGACTTTTTTTTTTCAAATGTATATATAGATCTAGCACTTTTTGCCCCTTTTCTGGAATTTGGGGTGCTTTTTTCCATTTTGGTAATGTAAGTAAAAATATGTGATGTCATAGATGGTTTAACATCCAACAAGGACAAGTAGATATCTAGGTCATTGGCTGGTCTGTAATTTCCCATCAAACTGGTCTGATCTGATTTAACACCTTCATTTCCTCCCAAATCACTCTCTGTTTTACAAACACCTATATTAGGAGAAAATAAGCATCAATGAGGAAATCATGAAAGTAAATTGCTAAACCTCACTAAACACTTCTTTACAATATTTGGTGTGAGGTCACCATGACAACATGTTTTTATATTTCATTACTGTGTATTGTGTTCTTTCCTGATGGTCTGGTAATGTCAATGAAAATAACATGACACTTTTAGACACGGGCTAAAAATGAACACAAAATAGGACAGGATGTTATTTGTCCGGCCACGTAAGAACGAATGTCCTATTTATTGCTTAAATTTGCTGGCTTTTCGTGCTGTTTTAGACTAAAACTGGAATATGAAGCATTATCAAAATTACATGTTAGTGATTTATATCCTTTCTTACTTATTGAATTGTTGTTGGGAACTTCTCATGTCTGAGATCAGATCTGAGCCTCCCCGGGGGAACTAAGCCTCTCAGATCTCTCACTTAATGCATGGCATTACTGCAGTGATACAACAGCTAACAAGAGGCTCAGTTAAGAGCTTCAACAACAACATATGCAAGCAGCACTGGGGTAATTATGCTAAAATATTAAAGATGGGATTTGGATTTGCTTTTTGTGGTCTCTCTTCAAACAGGCTTTGCTTTTCAGGAATTGACTTTAGTTCCAGGAAGACCTGATGATTTTTACTTGGTAAAGAAATCACAGATAAGTTATTATTTTTATTTTTATTTATTTATTTTTAGATTTTTGGCTGTGTACATGTACACTACAAGATTTTTAAATGTATAATAAGAATTATATATATATATACAGTATATATATATAAAGAAAATACTTTTGTTCAGAAAAACTGTCTTTTTAATATATATTAGTCTTATCTTATGCATTAACCAAAAGATCCTGGGGGGGAAAACAAAAACAAACAAAAGAACCCTTAATTAACTGTTTAAAATATTTAATATTAATAATATTTGACAAATATTTATAACATTTTTACATATTATAGTTTTACAGAATTTTTTTGTTTTCAATCACATAAATGCAACCTTTAAAGTATGCTGAAAATTCAGTAATTCATTTAAAAATATATATTTATAAATGATAAATCAGTGTCTTTATTTACCTCTGCCTCTATCTCTGTATCTACAATGATGCCTTTAAGGCATTACATGGAATGATTTCTTAATCTTAACGATTTCAGTCGATTTCCAGATGTATGGAACATTACGCTTAAATTCAGTTCAGATAATATGCTCTTCACCTCTGAATAACCTTTCCAAACTAAATTCGTTGCTGTTATCTTCAGGAAGCGCTCAGTGCTGAGTAACTGTGTTGATATGTTAACTCTAGGCCTTTCATTTTTCAATTACAAATATAGCTTGAAACAGTTATTATGCAACTTCCTCATCACCTCTGGAAATGAGGCCAGCTATAGGGTGATAAAAAGGACAACACATAAATATCGGCAGGACTCAACGCCTGTGTAAAAATGTTTGCTGTTCCAGAGATGTAGTCATTGCGTTCAATAACTGATAACTCCCTCAAAGCGGTTCAGTCCACTTGCACGTACTCCTAACACATCATGTTGGCATTCACAATCCAAATATGACCTGACAGCACAGTACCATGAGCTCTGACTTCTTTTGTTTAGCAGTATACACACCCGCTGAGGGTTAATGTTCAACCTCTGCCTTTAGTTTGCAGGGAAAAGGCAGAAATCTATACATATCTGCTTATAGAACAGGAAAGGAAACAGAACAGGAGCCATGCAGGCTCCCACACTGTCAGGAATGAATTTCAACAGAGATCCACCCCAAAGGTTCCTTCATGCATTGCTATCTAATGTAAATATATATGCTGGGGCCAGTGCTGATTGAGATTTATCAGTCCTCCGTCTTTACCCTTCCTACGTTTCCCCTTCGGAGCCACTCCAGCTGACAGTAGTGTCCTTCTCAAAACAGAATGTATCCTGTTTCTGACCCCGTCCCTTTCGCACTGACCCTATAGCATTCTAATAGGTCTAATAGGATTACATGTGCTGAGGCTGTTTTGAAAAACAGTCCTGAGCCACTGTGTGAAACAGTTGCAGAGGTGGTGAATTTAAAAGAATCTCGCAGATAAATCAAAGACTAAATACAGGACAGCAGATTTTATATTATTTATTTTTTGCACATTATTTCTTTTTTTTTTTTGTCGTAAGCAGCACGGGTTTATTTGTAGCAATAGCCAACAATACATTGTATTGGTAAAAATGATAGATTTTTCTTTAATGCCGAAAATATTCTTTAGAATACCAGGTAAAGATCATGTTTACGATGACGATATTTTGTACTTCTTGCAGTAAGTATATTAAAATCGAATTTCTGATTAGTAATATACATTAAGCAGTTCATTTGGACAACTTAAAAGGCGAATTTCTCCATTTTCTTTATTCCTTTGCACACTCACGTTCTAGATTTTCAACGTTTTGTATTCAGACAAATATTGCACTCCAACAATCAATGTATTATAACCATACATTAATGGAACACATATTGTTTCAGCTTTCATGTGATGTATAAATCGAAGTAAAAGAAATAAACCCTTATGACTGGTTTTGTGGTCCAGGGTCACATATTCTATGTTTTTAGTTACTTACAATCTAGCACCTACTTAGAGTTAACTATAATTTTGTTTTCAGTTTAGTTTAAGTTAACTATAATAACCCTGATGGTCAGCCATCAGCCATGGTCTAACTTACCTTTGTGCGAATCTGAATCTGAATTAAGAGAAAGAAGAGCACTTGTACATTATTACATGTGGTGTAGCTGTGGTGTTAAATTGTGAAACTGACTCGGCTCTTCAAATTGTTTGGGTTTCTCACATCTCACCTCCTGATTAGACGCATTTCAGACACATGCTGGCAAAATCAGGCCAACTGCAAACTTTATAGGCTAAAACTATTGCACATAGCTTCACCAGTAAGCAATCCGCATTAGCCGAAAGAAAGCGGTTCTAGACAGCTAAAACGCACACGTACTAGTTTCATTATAACGCTGTCCACTGCTGCCCTCTAGTGAATTAATATTGCATTGTCTTTTTCAAAGCAGTTTTTACAGACACGTCAGATTTGGCTACTGTCCCAAGGTTTCAAATATGTTCGTCTGAATACAGAGAGCCTACGTAAGTTATTTTATTGCCTGCTTTTAACTTTGTTAAACCCTGAACATCGGGTTTACTGAGAAAGACTTAAGAATAATCTTTCCGTTTTCCCCCCCACAATAAACCATTACAATTGCACTTTTTTTTTTTTAAGAAAACACAAAGACTTCGATATCAATAAACTTTTAATAAATAGTTTCTCATTAGTTCCTAATATTTACAGCCGGTTCACCATTCACATATAATGTTTCTATTCCTTTAGAGCACATTTTAGGCACAAATTAATTGGCTTTTTTACTGAGGCAAACACCAGACTTCTTTGCAAGTTAGTGGCTAGTGGATGAAGAAATTATGCAGGTACAAAACAGGATGATAGTATTTGTCTCTGTTCCTTGCTAGGATATATGACAAAGAATTTCATTCAAGTTTGGTCTCACAGATCAATGCGAAATTCTGTAACATTTACATGGTTTATAATGCTGTAAGAGAACATAAATGGTCCAAAATGCTAGCTAAAGGAAGTTACAATGACAAAGCCTGTGGATCATCTTGTTGATCTGTCTTGAAAATTACAAATGCCAGAAAGTCAATGAAACTCACAAAGACAGAAATAAAGTCATAGGTATGGCACCTAAAACCAAATAAACAAAACCTAGACATTGGTTTAAAAAAAAAAAAAAGATCTGAATGCACTTGAGGTTTTCTCTGGAAAAACAAATCTAACGTTTATGATAAGATCTGATAAAAGTTGATCTAACCAGAAAAAACTAAAAATTAACCGCAAATAGAAATCGGCCACAGAATTTGGGGTCTAAAATTACAACGACGTGCCCAGAAAGCTCAGCTCTAATAGAAATACCACAGAACTTTGCAACCTTGTACATCCTACAGTAGCAGCATGTGTGATATTAATTGACTTGATCTAGCGACGCTCATCCAAAAACATGTAAGCTAATCCACCCACATCAGTGCTTGTGGTAATATGAAAACTAGGTATGCGGTCAGTAAGCTCATAACCCTGTTAGCCAGTTGTAACATGGCAGTGCTGACGTTCAAAGGGACCTCTGGTGGTGAGGCAGATGATAAACAAGAATTAAATATGCGCAGGCTCTGACAGGAGCGATACGATTGACCTTTCTCAGAGCGACGTCTTCATTTGGGTTTGGTAATTGCAATAGAAAGTCACTTAAAAGGCATCTATTACTTCCTCTGCATGAATTTGGACATACCTCTCATGATAGAAAAGGAGAGGAAGTACAAACTGAAGGCTGAAGGGGCATCATACTACAGCGATGACTGCGTGAAATGACGCTGATGACTTTCCTTCTTACATTTCTTGGTTGCGTTTCCTCTAGCATTCAAAGAGAAGAAGCTCAAATGTTGTATCTGTAGTACAAAACCCGAGAAGAACCAGTAGAAAGCAGCACATCAAAAGTAAGCCTGTAACGTCACAACAGACACGTTCCCTATTCTTACAGTTACCAGGTCTTTGGACAAGGAACATTTATATTATTTATCTTGAAATTCTGAAAGAGAGAGAAAAAACCCCAAAAAACTATGCAACAGTAGAAATGAGGAAAACCGTCACCAAGTCTGTATCGGCACACAACTGCGTCTGCTCGCATTTCCCTCACTTGTGTAAGGCAAAATGTCTTTAGCTCCATTTCCTGTTCCTCAAGGCCAAGGTCAGCTCCCGGTTGGCCCAGTTACGCACTTGTAATATCTGCACCATTTCCCACAGCTCGTTCTGTGAGCGAACAAGAGAGGACGGTGATGCCATCTTGTGTAAAAGGTGCGCTGTACGCGTGCGTTTGGGGAGGTCGGGGTGGTGATTGTGAGGGGGTTTGGGGTCAGATGCCTGTCCCCCTCATCAGTGGGGTTATACACTGCTGTCCTCCAGCAGAGGCTCCTTGCCCTCGCAGGGTCCACCCTGCGAACTGTGTAAGTGACTCTGTGCGCCGTTGTTGTGCTTCTTATAGCTGCCGGGCCGTACGTTGAGGGCATTGTGCTCTGGGATGAAGAGGGCAACCAGCAGTGACAGCAACACGGAGCACGCTCCGAACAGGAAGGGAGGGCCGGGGATGATGGCGCTCTGAAGAGGCACGGACACAGAGATTTGTGGGTGTGTGCATGTTTTAGACCACAGATTTCTTGACGCTTATTATGACTCACCTCATCTGTAGGATTGGCCATGTTGGGTTTGGCACCCTTCTCTGGGCTCTCTGCGGGGTCCATTTCACTGAGCTCCACGTGAAACAGGTAGAAGACGAAGCCGTAGAGCGCTGGACCCAGACCGTTACACAGTCCTCGGATTCCCGTGATCATCCCCTGCACCACACCTGATGCAGAAACAGGAACAACTGAATGAAAGTGCATTTTTCCAATCACTTTTTAAAAATAAATAAAAAAAGCTTGCTTAAACATGCATTGTAATACACTACTGTTAAATTTGTTTTGGAAGAAATTAACACAAATGAATACTTTTTCCAAAAAGGATTAATCACAACAATCAAAACTAACAGCAAAGACACCGAAACAAAATGTTGTACAACTGTTTTTAATATTGATAAAGATTTCCTGGCTCATCATAATGATTCTGTGGCTTTTGCCGATGTTACTGTGGTGTGGCTACACGCGTTTCACCTTGTTGGTCGGGGTCTGCGTTGCGGGACACTATGGCACTGATTGCTGGGAAAGTGATGCTGGACATGGCAGCAACGGCTCCAGCAGCCCACATCATCCTTAAGAGACAAACCAACCATCAGACTCTCTCAAACACACATATAACACTGACTGTCATGTGTTTTAGTTTACGTGCATGTGTAACTGGTTTCAGGAACACACACTGATCCAAAACACACACTGCTGAGGTCATGTTTACTTGTCTATTTGAGTTCCAGCCAAGAGACACAGATAGATAACTTGCTGATAGCTTTCCTATAGTTCAAAGAGTAAAGCACGGTGCTAGCAATTCCAAGGTCACGTGTTCGATTCCCAGGGAAAGCATGAACTGATAAAACATAAAAATAAAATTACACCTGTACCCTGCATGCAACAAATTAAACTACCCTGCCATTTACGTCTACATTTTGCAGACAAAGGACTCAAAAATCTTTAATTGTTTTTCCAAAATTATATTTACGGAAAGTATCTAAGCTCAAGTTCAAGAGCTTTAAATAAAAAAGTATAACAAGTAATGATTTCGAGTACAAATTTGATTACAAACGGAACTGTACAATGTCTAATGAAGAGTGCTGCCCTCTAGTGGGGTTCTAGATGATCAACTCACCAGGGCTGGGAGCCAAAGCCATACCAGGCCAGCTGTAGGATCTGAAAGCCGAGGCCTAACAAGATAGTGTTCTTATTCCCTATGGAACGCATCAGGATTCCCAGGACAACCGTCTGCACAGAGAGAGGAACCATTACTCTGAAATCGTCACTGGCATCCATTTACAACCGACCGCTTGGCACACTCACACGGTGAGCAGATAAGCATGAATGTACACATGCAGTGTTACAATATGAACTTACAGGTGGAACAAAAAGGCTGGAAACTAACCTGAGCCAAGATGGACAGGATTCCCACCACTGCAATGAAGGCAGCCACTGTTTCTGATGTAAATCCAATGACCTAGGAATTAAAAGACAAAAGTTGAGTGGTTGAAAATGTACACAATTTAAGAAGACGATTTTATGATTTAGATTTTAAACATTCAATGTTCGGGCAAACGATTAATCATAATTAATGGCACCCAAAATAAAAGTTTATGGTTACATAACGTATGTGTATACTGTTATTATATATATATTTAAATACACATATATGTATGTACATATTTTGGAAATATTTATATGTATATACATTTATATATGTGACCCTCGTCCTCAAAACCAGTGTTAAGTCGCTAGGGTTTATTTTTAGCAATATCCAAAAATACAATTGCATGGGTCAAAATTATCGTTTTTTTTATGCCAAAAATCATTAGGAAATTAAGTAAAGATCATGTTCCATGAAGATTTTTTGTAAAATTCCTACTGTAAACATATCAAAATGTCATTTTTGATGAGTAAAATGCATTGATAAGACATTCGTTTGGACAACTTTAAAGGTGATTTGCTCAGCATTTAGATTTTTTTTGATTCCAGATTTTCAAATAGATATTTTAGATAGGCCAAATATTGTCCTATCCTAACAAACCATACATAAATAGAAAGCTTATTGAGCTTTCATATGATGTATACGATGTTTAAAATTTTACCTTATGACTGGTTTTGTTGTCCAGGGTCACATATTTGTATTCTTGTATTTTACATTATATTAAAACACTTACATATAAACGTATTTTTTCTTAAATATATTCACATATTAAATGCATATACCCATAATAAATATACACACTATACATTTTATGTAACAAAAACAGCTTTATTTCAACACTCTTGTGAAATAAACCTCTGATACATTAATGGAAAACCCATTAACATTAGCAGCATACATGTCATATGTCATTCAAGCGTTTCTTTATTTAAATTCATTTCCAATGATTTAATTTCCAGTAACTGTCAGTCACAAAGTGAAAAAAAAAACTACAGCTGCAGGTACATCATGCCTGTGGCATTGTATGCATGCATCTCACAAAACCACACAATGCTCTGCAATATGGCCAAATGGCATTCTGCAAAACAGATGCACTTTAAGGAAGATGAATGAGCTACATTTTTTTATCACATGACTCAAGCAGTTAGTACAGTTACTTTTAACTATTTACTTGGAGGGTGAGGAAAGCTATGTGAAGTATGACTCATGGATACATGACTCACATTTTGAATATTTGCTTAAGCCACAACAAGGTCTGAGTGTTTGCGTAAACGTCAAGGTACATTCATGCTACCTGCAGCAAAAAGAGATCCGCCGAGCCAATACCTAAGAGTTACACATCTGCATCTTTGTGGTATTAATTGAAAAGGTGTGAACTGTACCTGTCTGAGGTACAGGAAGAAACTGGAATACTGCCCAGCCTCAGGCAGGTAAGACAGGAAGACTGTGATGCAGATCAGGAGAACTGTGGAGTCCTGGCCCACCTTACGCAAGGACTGTGAACAAAAGAGTCACAGAGAGAACATGAGACTGACGGAGGAGGACACTGAGAGAGAGAATGAGTGGGCAGCAGAACAGAAACATGATTCATTTAATAAATGACAGACGACATCTCCGCTATTCTTCAAATGCTTGCTCAAAGGTTAGCTTTTTTCCTCATCAGAATGGCATTGACATCGGTAGTGATTTGAGTGGGAACATGTAAACGTTTCAGATGGGAAAACAAATATGTTAATCAATATTCAGATAACAAATGTTTTTATTCAATCGAAATGTAACACTAATATAATAATGTGTTTATTATATATATTACACACACACACACATTATTGTTCAAAAGATTGTCTCTTTAATGCTTATGTATTTATTTACAGTAAAAAAAAAAAAGTATTATTGTTAAATAGATTTATACATTTTTAAAAAGGTCATTTTTTATTTAATTAAAAGGCTCATTACTCCAGTCGTCAGTGTCACAACATAATCCTAAACATTCTGATTTAATGCACACAATATATATTCTCACTGCTAAAACATACTGCTTTATTTTTTTTGGAAACATTTGTTCTTTGATCGATTATAGTTTAAAGATTACATTCTATTAAATACATGAATATCTACATATTCTCTACAATACTAAATATTCTAATAAATTCTAAATATCCTGAAAAAATAAATAAATAAATAAATAATAATAATAATAATAATCTTACAGAGTCAAAAAACCTTAAATGTAATGTCTTTCAAAAAAATGTAAATTAATTTTCGCATTGTTTATTATTTACACTTAACTTTATTTTTCATATTTTCATGAATATTGATAAACTATTTTATATGACACTAAATATTTGTAAACTATGACTGCTTTGACATCAGTGACTCACTGCAAAGGGGTCTGCCTGCTCCCAGGAGATGGGGGCTCCCCATGAGGCCGGTCTCATCTTCTCAGGCAAGGACTCAGGAACCGCTACCAGGATAAAACAGATGTCTAGCAGAGCAATGGCCGTGGCAAGGATCACCACCAGAGTATCTCCATATGCCTCTGACAGGTAAGCACCGATCGCTGGGCTCGTCACCAGACTGGCTGCAAAAGTGGCCGATACCTGTGGGAAAGGACCGGAATCTTGAGATTAATCAGCTGCGCTGACCGCAAGGGAGAATGTTCATCAACGTAATTTACACATTCATTTCTTATTTGCAGCGTGAAAACGGAAACCACAGAAGGCTGTCAAAACAACAGGAAACGAATATCCTAAGTGCTAGAAAAGAAGTGATTGCAGTCAGCACAACATCAAAAGGAAGTCATGAATCATGGTCCTCTGCTCACCAAGCCATATGCTGTGCTCCGTTCATGCTCTTGAGTGATATCGGCCACATATGCAAAGATCACAGAGAAAGTGACCGCAAACACACCAGACATAGAGATCACTGCAAAGTACCACCTGTGAGATCAGACAGAGAGAATGAGATTATCACCAGAAAAGTGATTAAAAACCTTGTTAGTAGTAAACGAAATTTTAAAATAACAGTACAAGACATTTACAAAGCTTTTCTTAAAATTAAGATTATATAAACAAATCAATTAAAAGATCATTAACAACCAATAATAAATGTATATATAATGGGTGTCATAATGACATGAAAAAAGCCTTTTTCTTTATTCAAAATAATATTTCTCCATTTAATTTCTATTTTTTAATTTTGCGACACACAACATCCCTTGATGATTTTTGTGAAATAAACATACTAAACTAATACCAATTTCTGCAGAAGCACCTTGGCTATGTTGCCTAGAGAGTTGCAATATATTATCCCTAAATATGAGTAAAAAAACAAGCATTTGTAATGTTAAGATGTAGGTGATCTAGGTTTTTATTAAGTCTATAGCGGGTCGTTTTTGATTCGTTCCTGTCTGCATTGGTCTTGATGTAAGAGACGTACCATGGGCTGATCTTCATGAGAGGGATGGGAGCGCATGTGAAGAAGACGGTGAGCAGCAGAAAGGACTTCCGGCCCCACACATCTGACAGAGCACCGATTAGAGGAGCACTCAGAAAAGACAGCAGGCCCTAAGTGAATACAACGGCACATTAAATGGCACATTTACTTTAAAGTTACAAAAATATCTAAATGAGATTGTCAGAATGTGATAAACCTGATATTTGACAGTAACACTCGGTTCAGGCTGATCACAGAATATTGTTTATCAGTACATTATATACCCACTTTACCATATTTAGGAGTATCGCTGCATGACCAAGGCTTATCATGAATAAACACGGCAACAGAAAGGGCAGCAAGCTTCAAACATGACGTATCTCTTCACTCATCAGAAAGGGAGAAGAGGAAAAAGCATGAGTAAAAGTAAATAGCTGCAGTCAATGTCCTACCTTGACACCATGAATAAGTCCGTTCATCAGGAATGTGTGCTGGGGGAATGTCTGATGTAACACCTGAAATAAACCATAAATGTATGCTTTACACTTATAATCTACTGGCAACAAAATAACCACAAGCTGGTAATTATTCACTGGCTGACAGAAAAGGATTGGGTAATTCATCACAACATATTTACACAGACTGCTTAGAATATATAGAAACAAGTTTGATTGCACTGGGCAACAATAAACAAGTTGAATTAAACCGAATAATAAAAATAATAAATAGACCAATACCTTTCCGTATCTCTACTTATTGCTCTGAAAATGCTTACTTGTTAAATAACATTATCCAACACGCTCCAAAAGGACATTTGTTTTTCCCAGAGAAATGATGAGTGTCATTTGTTATTGCTGCTTTTCTTTTTGAAGGTTACAAAATAACCACCTTGAGCACAAAATATGTTGTTTTGACTATGTACTGACATGACCAACCTATAATAAAAGTACAAGACAAGGCTGAAGACTCTATTGAAACAGCATGCTGCTTGTGCGTTCTGAAAGGTGAACTGCTTTTTATTTGAGGCCAAGCAGTACCTTCACTGGCTGAAGCAAGGATTCCCACAGCTTGATCAATCATTAAACTCACCGTATACCACAGTGTCAATGTTTTACATGAGTGTACAAAAGACATGTGTTCTTTTATGATTGGGAGACAAATCAATTGACCTGTAAACAAATTCAAAAGACAAAGTCTTCACTTCCAAGAGTTCCTAAAAGGGCAGCAGTATGGTCAATTCTTGATTCTGCTAGGCTAAAAAAGGGCATTTTTATAGTTATTTTCTATAACTGCACAGTTAAAGAGAAGGCTAACCGGTTATTCAGTGTTGTTGGTCTGTTGTAAAAGGCTTCTTATGCATCATCCTGCAAGTGTATAGGTCAAATTCAGGAATTGAGCATGGAAATGTAAACAGTCTAACAAACGGACAATGCACCTGTGAGGAAAAAACACTTTAAAATGAAACAAGTAATAAAGAGCATGCGAACCAGATTTAAGAAATTGAAATGTATTTTTTCTTTTGAATTGTACTGAAATGTGCTTTTCCTCACTCTGAACAGACTGTTCTGTTGCTCTGTTGGGAGATGAAAACAAAGCACGTGACCACATTTCACCTGCTGTGTTAATTTGATATGGCGCTCAGATTTTAGGGTGCACTGAAGCAGAGCTCGACTGCATTGTCTAAAAGAGCAAAACTGTGCCTCTCACTGACACACAAGACTTGTCAGTGCGGCGTTCAGCTGGAAGGGTTTGTTAGGCTCATTAGTGTCTCAGTATCAGAGGCTACTAATCAAATAAAAAGCCTGCGCAAAGAGCACGGAGGCGACTTTCTGGCTCAACTGCACCAACTAAATGCAAATCCTCCTCCCAAATTAGAAAATGAGGACAACGAAGGGTCAATTAATTCATAGGAGGCATTAAGCAATCACTATCACTAGTGAAAATCTGTTATTACGGTATAATTATTAAGTTAGTAAGTAAGTTAAGTAAGACAAATAATAAGCATACCACGTTCACATTTTCATTTAAAAATGACCATTTAAAATATATTTCCAAATCCTATTTCAAAGGATTAAATAAAAAAAATGAAAATAACTATTTCTATTTGTTCTCAGACTTTTGTATACTTCAGATGATTAATAACATCAAGGGTCATATAATAAATCCATATGGTTTTGTTTATTCTGGTGAATTACTGACAGAACAAACAGTGGTTCAGCAGAAAATGCCAATATTTGCAGATACAGATACGGTAACAGATACACTCTAATGTACATCCCTAGAAAAAAAACATACAAAACAAACAAAGAAAACAAACCTGTAAATATCCAATACCTTAGTTTAACAGCAGCAAGATTAAATCTGACTTTTTGGCTTATATTTACACTACCATGTCAGTAAATTTGCAATGCAGTTAAGACATTTAAATAGCTACAAAAGAGTTTGGTTTGCACAGACAATAATCTGCACAACTATCAACACTAATAATAATGATAATAACAACAAGAAATATTTCTTGTACACTTTTAAAATACTATATTAAAACACATTCAAATGCATTTTAATAATTATTGAGCCGATTGGTCCAGATTTCACTTTCTGACTTGTACTGAGAGTCAAACCCAACTCCGTTTTCAATTCATGCATGATTCAAGAAAAGGAAACCGTGATTCTTAAAGAAACCCCGGTTACAATCAGAGCCACGGCTAACTTTGAGCCAAAGGCTTTTCAAAGCACGTTGTGTAGCATGCTGTGACAGTACTGGATACGGAGTCAACAATAGTACAGTGCTGACCAGCATAAAAACAACTGGCACAAAGTTAGAAAGTAAATCACAACGTTCAGCTTCATTTACAACCATGGGGCCTGACAAACCCTCCCGTTAGCCTTCGGAAGAAAAAGGTCATTATTAGCATGACGCTGTTTTAATATGCCTGGGTCCATTATTCTCCACCAACACAATCAACTAAAACTGAGTGCATCATTCTGTCCTCTCCATTTGATCAGGATTCATTTATTCAGAAATTTGTACAAGGCTCCTCAGATCCGGGCAATGGGAAATGCCACATCTTGTTATGGATACAAAAGGAAGGAAGGATGAATGCAAACATTCATTGCTTGTAATTCGCTCTAATCTGAAACTGTGAATGAGGGCGATGAAGCAAAACTGGTTTACCGTAAGCATGGGAGTGGTGAGCAGTCCCCAGGCGAAGAACTCAAGGAAGATAACCACCACCGCATGGTAGACACTGGGCTCTCCAATCCCCTGTGGCTAAACAAGGAGGATTTACATTACTAATAATGCTACTACAAACACACTAAATAAGGCTGCAAGGTGAACATAGATAAAGAAAGCAATAAGGAGGAAGTTTAGACAAGAGAAGGCATTATACACAGATACAATGTATTTGATTTAACAGATGTTTTACTGTCTCTAAATAAAAAAAGATCACAGTTTGCAATAACACAGTTCAAACGGCCTACAATGCCAAACTCCTTAGCTCACACTTACTATCTAGTGCACTCCAAAAGCTTTCACTGTAGTTTTTACTAAACCAACCCCTAAAAAGCTCAAAACTGATATGCCATACCCTTATTGAAATTATGCACACTGAACATCGGAAGTGACTTAATGGCATGCAAGCCCGCACTCTTGTGTATTATACCCTGCAGATGGAGCTCAATGCTACAGATCATTAGAAAAGAGCCGTGGCCTGTGTCGCAGCGGCTAACTGTGCAAACACATGTTGAATAGCTAGAATATATTTGTAAAAGCTTGCAAAGGTTTGGAAGATCATAATATTAACTGGTGAGTTTGAAGAGCTACTGTTGATACCTAGAGCTATTGTGTCAAATGTTTCAATCGGTTTCCAGGAGTCTCAAACTAAATCACCTGTACAATAAGTCAATGAGTAGAAAGCTCTTGTTTACGGTTCAGTGTAAAGCCATCTTACACTACTTGGAAAATGTGTAGCATGTTCAAATTACATAGGAGAGCTCACAAAAAAATAAAAAATAATAATAATAAAATAATAATAATAATATATATATCAATTTTTCTTATATAACGTGGTATTAAAGCATGTAAACAAGCAACAAAACCCCATGATTTTAGGGTGTATAACAAAATTTAGTTTTACTTCACAATTAATCCTTGTTGCCTTGTAGTCACTTCAGAGATTTTTGAGTCTAGGTACCTTAAAAATGTATTGAGAAGTGATATCTTAATAGACAATGGTGCCAATCTATCATGGGAAAATGACTTGATCCATTAAAATTTGACAGCCCATTAGAAGCGGTCTTGACATTTTAAAGCCAAATCACCAAATTTACAACCAAAACACTATAATAAAAGCACCACACAAAATTATTTTAGCAAACACATCATACAAAACATATGTCATAAAAGGCATGTTGATTTCTATCCTGCTGGGACACCCACTTGTGTCACTGGTGGTCGCCACAAAGACTATTTATTTTAATAGATGGCTCTATATCCTAATTTCAAGCATTTTAGTTTCGTTTCCAGGTTTTAAACATAAGGTAACCTACTCGATGTCAAAGCGCAAGCCATGATTGATCTGGTTGGCTTTCTCGCCAGCTGGCTTGTTGTTTTCACTGTTGGCTGCCTAATGAAACTATTGTCTCTCACAAATTACAATTCATTTCTTCTCGTAATGAGAAATTAACATCACAAAACATATGAAACCACTAAAAGCTGTCTGGCAGGTTGCAATCGAAACGACACTCAATGTAGAGCTGTTACAGCTCACCCTGTAAAAAACACTTGCTTAGCTTGCTACCCCTGACTAGCATATGGCTAACTGCCACAAAGAAATGTTTTACTCACAGTGCCTCCATCTTTAATAATTATTTTCTTGGCTAGAAGAATGCTGCGGTTCAGCCGCTTTTTCTTCTTTTTCTCTCCAGTCATTGTAAACTTATATCCATTCTTGTTTGTGGGAGATGGACCTGCGAGGTGTGGTTAAATATTAGTTTACCGTTAGCATCCACGCTAAGATATGCGACTTCCTGTCCTCAGTCCTCGCTTTCGGGAGTCCAGCCCATATTTCTCAGTGCGAGCTTCTAATTGGTCAATGTCCTACGGGAGTGGTTTTCCTCGCGATTTGATTGGCCGAGTGTATCGTCCGTGCGCGTGAACCCGAAGTGCTCATTATCATAATCGGGTACACAAAACAATGAGGAATCCCTCTGTCTCGTAAACTGCTGACTGTTGTGCTGTTTTTATTGTGTTATCCTCACTAACAGACTAGGTTTCGTCAGGCAAAACACTCCGGGGATGTTTTTTTTTATTTTAGAAGAATGAATGACAGCTCACAATCATTTTGTTGAATCTTTATATTGGATTTCTTAAAACCCCCAAAGCAGAATTGAAATAATTCGATTTACAAGTGTTAGAAGTGTTCTAATTTATACTCGTTTACAATCTGTAGCATTTTGACATCTGTTGTAACCATTTCTCCTCACTAGAGCAGGAATATATGGATGCTACCCTTACCGTATAAAACATCTGCCTTTATAACACCGACATTTTTTCACATATTTCTCTTTAAAACAAATGTAACAAAAAAAACCGTTTTAAAATCTGCAGTAGATAACTGCATTAAAAATACATATCTTGAAGCAGCTTCGACAGTGCACTTCACACAGGCGTGCAAGAACAGCAATGATTTTTCAAGCATTTTAGCTTAAAAAACAAAAAAAAAAAACAACAACATATATATAAAAAGCATCAGATTTGATTTAATTGAGAAAGCAGTGATTTTTCATAACTATTTACACCACATACAGTAATTTCACAGAAAACTTGGAATAATTGCAGTCCTCTACTGCTTCTTGTTGGCACAAAACAGAAAGCAACTGTTAAAAATATTTTTAACAATCAAAATGTTGCTAAGATTACAACAAATGCTTAAATAAACCAAGCAACACAAAACACAGAGTAATTATGGCTTTTAAGATTTCAACAAAAACAATGTTTGTTTTACAAATGTAACACACAAAGACAACATGCTATAAGATCACTTGCATATAACCTAGCATTGGATTTATGCAGGAAAGACAGACATTTTCATAGATCTTGGATAAGGCTCTTTTTGGTGTAATGTCAAACATCGTCATCTATAAAAGGAATGTCAAGCTCTGAAAATCGTCTCTTGCCCTGATTGCCTGCAGAAACGGAGGCAGTGAGGGACCCTGCGGCGTCTTGGCTCTGGATGACACACATGGACTGGACTCCTTCTCGGCGGGAGGCGGAGCGGTTTTGGTTCGGTTCCTCAGCAGGCTGTTTGCTCAGTGTTTTGGGATCAAGCGTTGGATCAGGTGGTTTAGCAAGTTTTTCTGGCTTAGAGCTGTTCAAAGCAGTGTTTGCTGAAAGAGATGCTTTGGATTAGCCACTTATAGGACTAAATATTTTAACACAATTTCGTAAAATTTTTCAGAAAAGCAGCAGTGCAAACCCATGGTTAAGGAAACAGCAGGTTAAATAACTGAAGATGCTCAACCAACAGCTCACCACAAGAGCAGCGAATCCAAGCCCTCTTTAACGCAGAGCATGCAGGGCGTCCAAGCATAAAGTAATCAAAATTTCCTGTACCTCAGTACTGACCTTCCGAGTCCAAACTCACACAATGGTCTTCCAGTAGACTCTCAGAGCTGACTAACGATTCCGAGTCCATGTTCTCAGCATCAGAGCTATCCTGGTCAAACTCAGGCAGTCTGAAGGCCAAATCGTTCCTAAACGACAAAAAGATGATGTTGTGAACTGTACAACAGAGCTACTAATAATTCCCAATATCAGCACAAACCTAATATGTGCTCTACTGTGGTTAACTGTGGTTTGAACATGAAATCAAAATCACGTGAAATGAAGCATTTTCAGCAATAGAAATAACAATTTTTCATTTTTTTTCCCAGGAGCAAGAATAATAAATGAAAGAAAATAATTTATTTCTCAACTCACTTTTCCTTCTTAATGGACTTGATTCTCTCAAGAAGGTTCTTTTCGATCTCGAGGTCGGCTCCATCTACTGAGAAGATATTGGAACCAGCATTTGGCTGCTCAAATATCTAATAAAAAAAGAGATCATGACATCAAGATAGGTTAGAGACATGAGGTGTACTTGGTTAATGGTTATACTAAAGGGGCTAAATATAAAGACTAGAAATGGCACAAAAATATTGATATAAGAATGATAGAATGCATAAGGCTTCAATAGATTATGAACAGTTAGCCACAGTGTGTCGCGGTTTGTTTACAGTTATGACGGCATTCAGAATTTGGCATTACATTTATTATTATAATGCTATAATCTTAAAGTGTGATGTCTTATTTGGTTGTTAAGTTTAAATGTTTTTGAAAAAAAAAGTTTCATATCTATCAAGGGTGAATATATTTGCTTAAAATTTAATAACTGAAGATTTATTTTATATGTAATGAGTTCCTGTGGTGGCAAGGGTAAATCGTAAGCAGATATCGTCCAGTATTCAGTGTCACATGATCTATCAGAAATCATTCTAACATGCTTAGGACTTGATGCTCAGGAAACATTTCTTATTACGATCAATGTTGAAAACAATTTGCTGCAGAAATGGTTTTTGTTTTTAAAATGATTCATTTCTTAAAAATGTAAAAAGTGTATTTTGCAACCTAGCATGTCATGGTTTTCTTACCGTGTTCTGCCTTCTAAGTTTGAGCTGTTTAACAGCCATAGCTTCTGCACTTTCCAACTGCTGAATTTCTTCCATTTTCTGATTATAGCGCCTTGTTTGCTCGTTTATCAGAATCTCCACACAACTGCACATAAATGGTAAATTAACCATAATTTTCACATTTGAGGTTGTGTAGTCAAAGTCTTTTTTACAAAGTGCTGGCTAATTAACAGGTAATACTTCATATATGTGCTTACACAAATTATGCATTTTTATTGTACCTTGTCCTGTTTTGAGTTAAACCATAATCATACAAATCCAATTATAAACAACACAAATAAACCAAAATGATTCTTACAGAGTGGTCTTGTTTATATCTTTCATACTAAGAAGTGGGTCAAAAGAATCGGGGCAGCGTAGAATGCAGGGTGCAAACACGATCGCCAGAGCGTTAGAGGACATTCGATTGTGAGCTTCCTCTTTTGCCACTCTAAAAATAAAAAGAAAGTACAGAATTGGTGACGCAATGCACAGGATGTCCAAAATTGACCCAAGTCATATGCAGAGGTTCCTTACTTCACAAGGTGAAAAATAAGCCTCTCGAGAGTAGAGAAGTTTGAGGGAGGTAGTTCGTCCAACTTTCGGTAGACAGCACGCAACCTCTCAGATGCTTCTGGCAGATCTGAAAGGGAAGAAAATGTGCAATTCCTTTTAAGATATGTGGTATATATGTTTAGCCTTCAGATCCAAAATTGACTGTGAGAAACCTACCCGCAGCATATAGGAAGTCATTGTAGAGGCTATATGTCATAAGCGGGTCAGGTAGCTCCCGTAACCACTGTTTGACTAGGCCGGTGATTGTGTGGATGGGGTAATTGTCAAAACTGACACCCTGCGGATCTGGGAAGATTAAAAGAAAAAAAAAAAAAAAACGTTTTAATGCATTAAGCTTAAAATAAAATACATTCAAGTAAACAAAGATTACAAAACCCAAAGATTTTGAGAAATTTTGCATCACTTGCTCCTCAGTGGATCACGTGGAGTGAATGAGTGCCATCAGAAAGACACTCCGAACAGATCGAAACATCAGTATAATCCACCAGTAATCCACACTACTCCAGTTAATCAGTTAAAGTATTGTGAAACGCTGCAGTAAAAAAGTCCATCCCTTATTATTGTTACAATCAAACCATTTTGTACTGTTTTTTCATGTAAACAGTTTATCTGTGCATATTTCTCTCCTGATGCAGACAAGATGATTTTTCTCTGAATAAAGCAATATTATAAATAGAGGATTATATTTTAGCCAAAAGCACTGGGTTAAATACATCTCAATGTTTTTTTTTTAGTTAGAAAGCAATTTCACAAAATGTTAATTCATTTACTGGATTAGGATATTTTTAATCGGCTGTTTGAACTCTTATTCTGATGAGAATAATCCTATTCTCATCAGAATAAGATATTCAAGATCAAGCGATATAATATTTAATCTGAACTTTTCCTTTATAAACAATATACTTGAAGGAAATACACCTCAGAATAATTTCTGATGATTATTTATTTATTTATTTTTTATTTATATGGCACATTTAATACAACCACAGATTGCCAAAAAAAATAAAAACTATCAAACAATCGTTTGAAATCACCTTTCTCTAGTAAGCGATGAAGCTCTTTGGCTCGGCAAGCAGAGCCTGATTTGCGGTAGATGCCCTCTGTGTACAGTCCGTTCATTTCAACATGAACCAGCATCTTCTCCATGACGAATGGTACAGAGTCAGCTGTGTGAACCAGGGCAGATACAAGTACACCAAAGTGGAGTGTCTGCTCACCCTCTTTCTAAACAATGGAAGCATACAAATAAAACGTAACTTTATAGAATTTAAACTTTTGCCTCCATCTAAGCTAATATGTTAGCGAGATTGAGAAAAAGTTTCACTGTGTAGGTGATGGTGTAATATTATGTAAAACAATAAGACAGCAGTGCTCACCTTCCTGTCACAGTGACCTGTGCAATTTATGGTTATCTTGCTCAGACACTTCTTATGACATACCATTTTGCAAGCTGAAACAGAAAACACAGAATAATAAAAAACTGTCTATTTTTGTCTAGTTTAATGAAAAAGGAAGGTGGATACTTACAGCTGCACATGAAGGCCTTTTCCATTCCCCATATGAATGAGTTGCACTGGTCACACGATTGCATTATGGTTACCTGGTATGTGCTGAATAAGTGACCCAGTGGGCTGTTCGGCTTACAGACAAAACAAAAAGTGTTTTGGAACAGGTGAAATAAATGTTGACATAATATATAAAAAAAATGTGTTTCTGTGTCACAAACATAACTTACACATATATCTCTTTTAGATTTTCTTCTATTCCTCTCCTTAATCTGAAAATTAAACAGAGGGGCACATTAATACGATTATTAGAATAATAAGAAAATTAGTTTGGGTCAGATTTTTTTTGCACAAAATTCAACAAAAGTGACACAAAATATATTTTTTAAGATTCTATACAAATTAAATTGTAATAGTATTTCATGATATTACAGTTTTATTCTCTGATGAAACAAATGTATAGTATAAGAAATGTTTCTCAAAAACATTAGAAAATTAGAAAAATTGGATGTATTTCTGTGTAAATCTTAAGTCCTCTATGCAATTCCGCAGCCCTAAATTCCTTTAGGGCCTGGTGATAACTTGCTTTCTCAAAAATACATTAAACCACAGCTCCTGTAGAAATCTTTACAATTTGTTGAGTTACCTTACAAGGCTCTGAGTCCAGTCGTTTGAGCTCTCCCCTGATAAATCCATCCAGAACTGACTGAAAAAGATTTATCACCAACGGCACCTCAGACGCTTTCTTTAGCCCTGCGAGACTGGATACCTTCGTCTGGTAACCTGACATTAGGGCCTTATAGCCAATTTTGGGATTCTTTTGTGCACAGGAAATAGGTCATTTCAAACACTTTATCAAAAATGTTACTTCATCTACTGCACTATGATGAGAGTTTATAAATGAGCACAGAAAAACTTACTGATATGGAGTACATGCTTTTGATGGTGTCTCTGAACTGTGTGGTGGCTAAAAAGAAGATTTGCTCTGTTTCTGAGAGTGCCTTTGTGCGGGTGCTTAGATCGTTCATCTGGATTCAACACCACACCAACAAATTAAGTATTTAAAAATGCCAAATCATAAATATCACTCAGGAGTCAGGAAACAACTTATAACAAAAATGCCTTTCAAAAAGCTGAAGAAGAATATAAATATCAACACAAACCTGATTTCCCAAGAACTCATCCAAATGACGAAGTTCGTTACAGTCAGTGATTTCTCTGTCCAGCGAAGCATTCCACTTCTCCTGGACACGAGTAGCTCGGCTGATTTTAATTGTGGGGTTGCGATGGGGTCCAGGAAAAGTGGCTGAGGTCTTGACACGTGGAGAATAAGAGTAAGGGCCACTGGCTTTTGGCCCAAAAAGGAAGAGGTAAATGAGAGAGAAAATTTGCAACATTTACTCAACTGGTCTAGTAAACACATTTTTCTTAACCTATATTATTTATTTATGCAATCATTTAAATAATTCATGTATAAATAAATAAATAAAAGATTAATTTCATTATGTCTGAATGAATTGGGTCTGAGAGAATAATTCAACCTTGCTCCTCTTTTTCTGCCAATGTCTTTGCCATAGATGTATTCCCATCCTGGGGTGTCAGACGCTTCTTAAAAAAATTGAGCAATCCCCGCCTACAAGTTATAAACAGAAAAAATTATTAAACTGAAATGCAAGTAACACTTTTTTTATTATAAAATATTACTTATTATAAAATATTAAAAACAATGAACACATTAAAATAGCTTTGATATTTCAAACAAAAGCTAGTTTCAACAAGGTACCATGCTGATAGAAAAGGACTGATCACCTTTCGGATGTGCTGGATGGTGCAATTACTTCTTCACTGGTTCTCCTTTTGATACTAATGCATGCATCAGTTTCAATAGGTGAATGGATCTGAAAGACCACAGCAAGTGGAGAGACTTAATAAAACAATTTTAATGATATTGCAGAAAAAAAGAGAAGTGGTTCACTTGTCCAAACTGAATGCCTGACAATCGCTCCAATCAAAATGACACATAATGATGAGTAGCATGTATGTATATATATATATATATATATATATATATGAGACTTTGTTCCCCATAGTCCCGCCATGCATTCAGATCAGCAAACCAGCCACAGACAGTTCAGGAAAAAGCAAGACAAGATTCAAGCGGATGCAAAACAACAATTTAGCTGACAAACATTTAGCGATGTTTTCTAACCATCATTTTTACTGACATTGCAGACAGATTGGATTTATTTCCTCCAATTAGTGCCACCACCAACCTCCCACACTGCATCCCAAGTTCCATGTTGACCTTTTTTGCTATGGCTTTTGGGAATTTAGCAGTATTTCATATTGCCGTTTAAAATATGTCTTGCTAAACCTGCACAAGGCCTTACAACTATTAGTAAATGAATGAAAATTACTGTTAAATTAGTTGTAAAAGCTCTTCAGAGCCACAGTATCTGCAAATGTGAGTTGGTGTGGAAAAAAAGCGAATTAAAAAAAAACCCTGAAACCTCACAAAACAGATACTGAAGCTGTTAAAGCTTAGAGTCAGTTTTGAGGAAGTGAATAAGGAACAGTTAAGGAATAGTTCAACAAAGAATAATAATGAAAGAAATTTCATTTTTGGGTGAACTATCCCTTTACTATAAAACAATGTGTTTATGAGAAAAATATTCTAGAATATAATATTATTTAAAACCCAAATAGTAATATAAAAGATAATTAAAATCACAGTAACGATTATAATTATTGAAGTCAAACAAACAACAAATCAAAGAGTCAAACATTTACAACTCAGCAACCACATTATTCTTCATCTATTTACTATATTCATTCATTACCACACCTAGCAGCAAATTCAGTGTGTGTACAGGGTCAAATGAAACAAAAAAGGTCAGAAACCAGTTTTCAGTCAGAAACATCCAAGAACAGGATCAGGCTGGTTTCTAAAGAGAAGTCTTTGAAACGTTCAACACTGAGCTAATGCTGATTCTCATGGTATGTTAGCTGTTGCGTGCAAAAGCAAGGCCCACAGCAGCTCGAATGGTCCCTTTGTAACTGGGTCAGTCTTTTACCACAGTCTCCAGTTCCATGTGGATACTGGACTGGTTGGGAGTGGAGGGGCTTATAGGAGGAAGGGGAAAACTCCAGTACTCCATATCGCTTAGATCCAATTGTTCCCACTTCAGCCCGCTGCGGGGACGTGCTAGTCGACGCTTGTGTCTGAAGCGCCTACGGTTGTGAACCATATCCTAAGATACGTGAACCGGTTTAGATGAGGAAAATAATGCGTAACCTGTAACTGCTGATCCAGTTATCCATTAACACTGTAAGATAATAAGTACAGCATCTTTGAGATTCTATCAACATACACTACCATTCAGAGGCTTGTGGCGAGTCACATTTTTATGTAAACTGTACATATCGTTTTCTTTTCAGGATTCTTTGATGAATAGAAAGTTTAAAAAAACAGCAATTATTTGAAATAAACTTTTGCAACATTAAAAAAAGTCTTTAGTGTCTCTGACTGATGAGACTGACTGATTTAATGGTTTCTTGCTAAATAAAAGGATCATTTTTGTTCTTCCAAAAATAATCTTACAGAACCAAAATGAATGGTCTGAATGTTAGTGTATATATTGGTATATATCTATTTTTAGGGACAAGAATCAATGAAAGTCATTTTTTTTAACTCTCACAGCATTTCTGATTTAACAGACTGACCATAACTAGTTCTTACACAGTACCTCATTTCTGGATGATGACACTGAGCTGTCTGACTCTGAAGAACTTATTCTGGACACATTTTCCAGGGACTGGGAAATTCCACATTTCCTATCATATAAGAAAAGGTCAAAAATAAGGAATAATGTGTATAATAATCAGCCAGAAAAACGGAATATACATTGCATGGCTGCTTAAATGATAAATTATTACATATTGAACACTGATGATAGTTTGAGGTACAACAGTCTATAGTGTTTAGTGGTTATACAAAAATAATCAAAATCATCCATGCAGAGATTCACAAACTAAAGAAAAGAAACATAAAATGAGTCTTCACTTACAAGTCTTTTTTTAAAAAGTAACCAAAACAAAACTCACTTTAAACCTGCTTTTCTTTGGCTCTGAAGTCGTAGCATCTCAGCCCTGAAGTTCTCTATATGCGCTGCTTCACTACTCCTCTCCTTCCATTTCTCAGGCTTCTCCTTCAGCCTTGTTGTCCTGTTTTGACGTTGTAGGTGTATAGCATTTTGAGCTTCATCAGAAGCACTTTGGCTCATGTTCAAAAGCGACACAGGCCGAGGAAGGCCTGTAGGAGATGCTTGTTTTTCTTTATTTTCAGTCTTGTCTTTATCATCTTGTACAGATTGGTCCTCACTGATGCTGAGCTGCTTTTTGATTCTAGTAAATTGCACTGTGACTTTAGGCTTGGTATCTGTGTTTGACCTTGGGTTCAGTTCCTCTGTCTTCTTTCGTTCAGGTGTGCGGGATTCGTCAGGCAGTGAAGGCTGTGGCTTTGGTTGACTTGGCTTCTTTTCTTCAGTCCTGTTCAAATGGCCCAGCTCTGTCTGTGGTCTGAAAGAAAGATCAAAATGTCTAATAATGTTTTACCTAGAAGTAAAAAACACTTAGACTAGACAAATTTACTTAAACTTACGTCTGTGCTTTGAGTTTTTCTCGTTGCTTCAGATATTCAGCTCTCTCCTTGGACCTTCGCCATGCAGTCTGGATTACAACAGCTGCTCTGCTTCGGTATGTCGCACGAACATAACGCCATGATCGCTGAGGGATTAGAGAGGAAAGACCTGCTCAGGTACATCATCATTTATTGCAGTTTCTCAACCAGGTCTCATAACGGTTCAGAATTAACACTGTATAACAGCATTACATACTGTAAAATGAGAGTATTTCTTTGCAACAAAAGCTTGAGATGATAAGTGTTTCTTTGTTTGGAATTAAGTCTTTAATCTTTATCAAGGATGCATTTATCAAACATACAGAAAAACAGTAATATTGTTAAATATTACAATTTAAAATAGTTATACAGTTTAGTTATCTTTCTGAAGATGTAAATTAACCCTGTTATGCAAAACAATTTCCAGCGGCCATTTCTCTAGTCTTCACTGTCACATGATCCTTCATAAATAACTTTCAAATCAAATTTTTGGATTCTCTACTGAAAAACAAATGGAAAATCTCTGTTAACCTCTTAAGCAATTTAATGTTTCTTTGCTAAATAAAAAAATATTAATATTAATAAAAAATCTTACTGACCAATACATTTGAGAAAGTTGGATTATTTATTATATTTATGTTCAAAGGTTAAATTATTGCTTGAGAACTGTGAGAGGCAGCAAGTAAGGGTGACACTCACACCTGAAGCATGCAGAGAGAGAGAGAGGTGCGATTTAGACACGATTTCAGCACCTCAACGGATAGATACTCACACACACACAAAATACTTGAGACGGATGCACTGAAGATATGGTTGATATCCTTTCAGATAAAGTTATATAAAATTGTGTTAAGTCCCTAGACAACCCAACAAACTGTACCTGTATGGTTATAATTCCTTCCCTTTCACGCAAATATTGTTTCCTCATCAAACAGGCACGGAACCATCTCTGCAGGATGATGATGCGCCTCATCACTTCTTTATGAAGGGCTTCTTGAAGTATTTGTCTTTCTGACTCTTTCAAGAACACCTGTGCACATAGATTTAGAGTCAAATATAGAAATCTGGAAACTGATTTGAATGACAAAACGCAGATTGTAAGTACTTGAAATGAAAAGTGGAAGTGAAAGAAACCTTTGTTCTGCCTATCTGAAAACTAGATCCAGGTAATCCCATCTTAGTCAGCAGGTTGGTGATATCCTGTTGAGGTGTTGATATTTCCTTTGGCAGCATCACTCTGAACTGGTCTATAAACTCCTATAGTGACATTGTAAAACAAGACAAAATCAATCAAAATATGAAAAGGCATTCATGGTTCCACAATGTATTATTTCACATTAAATGATCTTAAAGGACTAGCAGACCGTACAAATTTACTCACGCTTAGACAATACAAAATGTAGAGGAGTTTGTGTCTTTAATAAAACAGATTTGGAGAAATTTATCACTACATAACTTGCTAACTAATAGATCCTATGCAGTAAATGGGTGGAAAACTCATTTACATCATGGATGGCCTAAGGGTGAGAATATTTCTTGATTTTACCAAAACTATTTTGGGGCGTACTATCATAAATATCCTTTTATAAAAGGGATATTAATAAATTAATACAAATCAATAAATTAAATTAACCTCCAAACAACTGCTGAGAAGTCTTCACTTTAAGATAAAATTAATAACATTAGACAAGTAAAGCACTGAATACACATAAAAAAAAATTTATATATATATAAAAAAAAAAAATCTATATTGTAACAGCAAACCATTTTGTAACAGTTTGTTAATCTGTTCCTTTTTAATGTTTTTAAACCTCTCAATGTGTTTTTATTTAAATGCCATAGTAGCATATTTATAAAAGGATTAAGGGGCAAAAACAAATTAGTTAAACTCAGAGTCATACATTTCAGAGTCATAATTAATAACTCTTAAGATAAAATAAAATAGTCCATTTTACATTACCTTGAAGGTAAATTTGGCTCCATATCCAGACCTCCTTATGCGAACCGTCTGTAACATGCCTGTGTACCTCAGCTGCTGAAGGACTAGAGCATCATCAAAGTGCATTTCCCTCTGTAAACACATTCACCAACATATATAAAGAACAATGAACCCTGACCCAATACACAAAATGGCTGCATTGCAAAACTTACAATAGCTCTCCACCATACCTTATCACCATTTGATCTGATACAGCGGACAAAGAACGGTTCTGCTTTCCTCAGGGTTTCCAACAGCTTGCTTAGAGATGCCTGGACAGTTTAAAACATGAAAGCATTTGACTCATTGATTCGTCCATCAGCATCCATTAAATCCCTGCAAATCATATCAAAACCTCCCCACAGCTTTGGGGGTCTGAACCTTTTATCCAATTTACAACTACCACAAAAGAGGCTTTCACACAGAGATGGAACAAACCGATCTATGAGCCCTCTGATAAAGTGGCTTATGCTTTACACACTGAGATAATAATAATATAGAACCTGGAATTGAGCGCTGATGCTTGGAGGTTTCTTCTTGGTGTGCAAATGGAGCAGGGACCTGTTTGCCTGGTCATGCTGCGTCAGGCCAATAATGAATTTCAGAGAGTGTGAATCTATGAGATTCTACACAGAAAAACAACACAATAACATTTAGGAACACATCTCAAATCTGAACCAAATCTGAAATAATACTGTTGAACATTCTGTTCAAGAGTTCCAATGCAAAACCCACTAAAAGACATATTGGTCAAAAATGAGATGCATACATAACATAATAATATACATAATATAAGATCTTCAAGTACTTGTGCCAAGTTAATGTGCTAAACCCCAGCTTTACACACTTCAGAAGTACCAGTGCATACATAGAAACCTATACATAGTAGCCAGAAAAAAATATATAGATATACTCAAAATTAATGTATCACAATTCTACAGTAATATTAAAAATAGCCGTTTTCTATTTTAATATATTTTTTTTTGTTCTGTGATGGCAAAGCAAAATTTTCCACAACAACTACTGTGTGTGTATGTTTACGAAATGCCTGACATTAGTTAGCTTTATAGACAAATATGACTTAAAAAAAATTAAAATAAAAATTACTATTCATTCATTCATTCATTCATGAGCTAAACAGCCAACAAGTATCACACATACATGGGATGAAAAACAGCATTCCCTTGCCTTTCCAAACACCACAGCACATTGTGATGAATGAATTTACCTTAGGAATCAGCTGCTTGTGTCTGTTTGGCCTGTTCTTCCTAGATAATAGTAAGATACAATAAAGATTTTAATTGAAAATATCAAGATTTTGGAGAGAGAAAAAAGGGGGACATAATATTCTATTTGATTTTGAAATTACACACAAGTGCAAGCTGAAACAGAGAGCAGTGGAGCCGCCACAAACAGATGGTCACAGAACATGTGGCCCACTCACTGAGAGAAGAGACGAGATTTCCTCACAGAAATTGTGGATAGACGCAACTTTTGAGGAACTTCACCACCAAACTGCTTAAGGGATTGGAGGACTTTGGCATGCAATTCCCTGATTGACCCCAACCCCAAATCAGAAAATTTTAGAAAGGAGATAAATACTACAAACACAAACAGTAAACAGCTGAAATTTGTCAGTCCAATCACCCATTTCACAGAAAATTGATCAAATCAAAAAGGAACTGAGTTAGACTTTTAATTCACAGAAAGAAATCATCGTCAGATGCAGAAGAACCCAAGATCCTTAAGTAATGGTGAACTTACTTCTTATTTTCAAATGATGCAAAAATGTCCTCAAATGCTTCGAGGGGACCCTCTTCAGACCGATCAAAAGAAAAGTCAATCAAAGACCCCTGGCTGTAGTGATCGAAATGCATTTCAAAGCAGTTAAATGGCCAGTTGTATAGATAAAACAAACACCAAACATAAATCCACTGCTGCATCAAAAAGCTACTAATCTACAGGAACTATTCCAGTCCATTTACCTCTTTAGCCTATCTACAGCAGTGCTGGGTCTCCTCATTTCCCCAAAGGAGCGTCTGGAGTAGCGCCTGACCTGATCTGATATGGAAACAAACCTGTTTAAATCAATGCTAATCCACTTCTGCAGGCTGTAAGTAAAAAGGTGTTAGTAGACTGCATAGATGTTACCTGGATGATTTTTTGCCCAGCTTCGCCCAGCCTCGTTAAACACAGCCAGCGTACGTATGGTGGCCCTAAGTATGCCCCACCTGAACACAGCCACCGGGTTAGCCCCGATCAGCTGCCGCAGGTAACTGCACTCACTACTACGAAGCAACGCAACAATATCGGGCCTCATGTGATCTGTGTTCTTCTCTCTGAAGTCCTACAGGACAGGAATATCACAAACGCTGTTCAGTATTGTTTTCCCACCGTAGACACATCATTTGTTTAACAACTACACTCTTGTACAAAGGGGAAAAAAAATAGTTTCAGGGTCTGTTACTTTACCTTTATCTGGTATTTGACCTTGCCAGCAAAATGCTGGATAACAAAAGCTGGTTCCCGCACTGGGGTTTGCACAAAGAATGGATTGTCCTGGTGCTGCTGCTTGAACTTCTCTAGTAGAGTGCTATCTGTGGCTCGAGGAAAACTAGGGAGGGAACAACACAATATTAATTACTGAATTACTAGGCTGCATAACAATTCATATTCTGTACTATCTATCCCTACTGAAAGTTATACCCTTATCACTGGATTTTTTACAGCACGCACATGCTTTTAACAGATATTAACTTTATTTATATATATATATATATATATATTAGTTATATTGGTGGTAGTTTAGCCCTAATTATTAGCTTATCCTAATAAATAATCTTGAATATCACTCAACAAGTGTCATAATGTAGATTTAGAACTGGGGGTCATATAGTCTTTATTACAATATTTTAGCCATATACAATTGCAAACCAGTAGTAAATAAACATAATAACAAAAAAATAAATAAATAAAAATTGAGAGAGATATACAGATATGAGAGATATAAATAATATCAAATAAATTACTAGCTTATTTTTGTTTACAGCATAAATGTATTTATAGTCTTTTTGTTTATAGTCTTTAAAATGACTAATGAATTGTAAATAATGGATATGCCCTTACTATATGTAAAGATAATCATTAGTTATATATGTGTTCATGCTTAACTGATGCATAATTGTTAAATATAAATTACTAGTTTATTTGTGCTTATCTAATGCATAGTTCAGGCTCTTAAAATGATAAGTTAATCATTAGTTACTAGTGTGTTTTTGCTCAACTAATGCTTAATTGTGAACAAATTAACCATTAATTAATGCTTAACTAATGCATTATTCAGTTTTTTTTGCATTTGTTAAAAAACAAATCTTAAAAAGAGTAATTTTTCCATTAGAAGAAACAAATATTCTAAGACTATTAGTCATTGTAGCGAAGTAGGTCCAAAATGTTTCATTTAGAAACTAAAGCTTAAGCAACTACACTTTCCACTAAAGGAATATTACAACATGTGACCCTGGGCCACAAATGACCAGTCCCTGGGTCATGTGGGACATTTTTTTGAAACTGGGATTAATACATCATCTGAATGCTGTATAATTAAACTTTTCTATTGATGTATGTTTTGTCAGGATAAGACAATATTCTGCCAAGATACAACAATTATTTTGAAAATTTGGAATCTAAAGATGAATAAAAAAAAAAACAAAACAACAACATCTAAATATTGAGAAAATTGCCATTAATGTTGTCCAACCGCAATGCGTATTACTAATCAAAAATTAAGTTTTGATATATTTATGTTAGGAAATATATAAAATACTATCACAGAACGCAATCTTTACTATATATCCTAATAATTTTTGGCATAAGAGAAAAATTATTTTGACCCATACAATGCATTACTGGCTACATATATACTCGTACTAATGATTTTGACGTCCAGGGTCACATTTTACAATCCATAGAGTAGGAATAAGTGATTGAACTCACTTGCTCTCCTCATCCAGCAGATAAAACAGCCCGGTGGGTTTCTTGCTGAAGAGACTGATGCAACCAATATTGTCACAATAGTCAATATTGTGCCATGTAATACCCTCTGCTCTGTACTCCTCCTAAAACACAATGCAAGCATGAGGTGTCTGTGGCAGAAATTCCCATCCATCACAATTAGTGGAGAAATCAAATCATTGTACAACTCAACTCACTTGTTCAAGCTTAAATATGTGGTGATTGCAGTAATACTGTAGTTGTTCATTGGCGTAATTAATGCAGAACTGTTCGAAGCTGTTCGTCTTGAAATCTTCAAATCCAAAAATGTCCAAAACACCAATGGATAAGCACTGTAAAGAGGAGAATATTTTCTAAAGTACAATGTCAAAGCAGATGCTTTCAATTTGCCAAGCCCTTCTATATAAATTGCATATTTAAATATATTATTACATACAAACAAATGTATTAAAAGTATAAAAATAAGGACTCATACTGGGACAGACTCCTCCAAATCTCTCTTGTTGAGTAGAGCATGGTTTATTCGCAGGACAATCCAGTCAAACAGGGCACTGTACAAAGACTTGGCCATAGAGTCTCTGGCAGTAATGGCCTGAAGACAAGAGTTTCATTATGAGGTCAGCGGATTTTTACACTACAGAAATTAAGAAAGACAAATGGAGAGCAAAGAGCCGCCTCTTCAAGCAGCTGAATTCATGCATGAAGTATGAAAGATATGCATGACCAGTCAATGAAGTCGATGTCAGTTTATGGACCACCTAAACACATAACAGATATATTTACCTCACTGAGGCTATAAGGCAGAATCAGTGTGTCATTAGCAGTCATTGCTTTCCTTGTAGTCAGTGCTTCCACAAGCAGCTCCACTTTAACCTGTAATTGAACATGGATGATATAAAAAGAAACAGAGCTCGACAGGTATCCGTCATCTGATCTAAAAGACTTTCACAGATTGTGTAATCCTTTAAATGACTAATCAAAAAATGTGAAACGGGTAAAGGATTCAGACTGGAAAATCTGAAAGCCTATCATAAAGAATTCAAAAGAAAAAAAAAACTGCCAAGAGTCCTCTAAAAATCATAGTACAGGGTTTTTGATTCTACAATATACATTGATATAGGATACATCAATGCATATTTGGGTTTTACTTAGTAATATTGCCATATGGTTGTGATTACCCAGCAAATGGTGCTGCACAGTATTTCCAAAGAACTGAGGGTTAAGGTTTATCGTTGAGTATAACTAATAAAAGTAATTCTGTTTCTTTGTGGTGTGGTGTACCACAATGAATAGAAAAATATTGGAACCAGTAGGAGGGAAGGAAGTTCAATCTCCTGTGATAAATTTATCTTAAACTCTTAAGTAGCCAATGGTACCTTGAGCAGGTCAGAGATAGCAGAAAGGACATGATCAGGCCCAACTTTAAGGCCCTCACCAACATCTTTTGGTTCATACGTCACATTTCCCAGATACAGAATAGCAGAGAGTACAGAGAATATCCTGAAAAAAAAACAACAACAATTAATCATTGAACTACAATACAGTATTAACTATATACTTATAATACATTTACATTCTTTGCAAAGTACCTGAATGAACTGCATATCCGAAAACATAATACAGTGAAAAATTTGGTAAATCAAATAACACATTGGAAAAGATCTTGGAATAATTTAATAAAGTTTATATTTTGTCTGAATAACAGATTTATATAACCACATTTACACACAAAAACATTGCTACTTCTTGGAAGACAGCTAATAGTGATCTAAACATGTCAGGTCTGACGTTGCAGTATTGAATTCTGGCAAAAAAAAAACAGTGAATATTGAAAGGCTTGATATATTTTTCCCTCCGTGACAAGCACAGACTTGCACCAGAGTAGAATTCTTCATTTGTTAGTCATGCAAGCAGCTGGTGGTTTTCTGCATTGTGACCGTTTCCTTCTACGACCTAATTAGACCTAATTAATCATAAATCTAATTTATACTGAAGTAGGTACATATATTTACTATTTATGGGTTACTGCTAATGCACATTTCCGTGGTTTAAACAGAACAACAGAAATACATATTAAAGATTAAGCATAATACAAAGATTAGGTTTGATCTCATTACAAACAAAATTTATCCTCTGAGACAACTGTACTAAAATAATTTAAGATTAATAAATTAATTTCAAGCTAAACCATTATAATATTTATTTTACTTGAAATCATTTATAACTTACTGCTTTTTGGTTGATGGCAGAAATCCAACCATCTCCATGGCCTGATGAAGTCTCCTGAATTCATGTTTCATTTCATCTTGATCCTCCAAAATTGGAATTTCCTTTGAAGAGCAGAAAGGTGAAGAATTAATGTTAAGTATTAATAAGTAGCTTTGTAAATAAAAAGGACAGGTCTTTATCAGTGTTTTATCAGGGGAAAAAAGTGCCAAGTTTAAGCAGAAATCTCCATTTGCTCTCTGTGTCATTTCACTTTTGCCCAAAAGACAATCGAGAGCATCATGAACAATAATTGAAACTAAACTGGCTTTGTTAGTGATCTGTGAAGGCTGTTCTGAGAGTTACTTCTTTGAGGTAGTGGTACTGATCAGGACGCAGGAGCTTGAACTCATCTTTCTCCTCTTCTGAGGCTCCAATCAAAAGGTAGTAAAAAACATGGTAATTCCTGAAGGTCAGATAACAAACAGACATGGAATGTATGTTGCTGTGAATTTTCAATTCAAATAAAATATGGATATATATATAGGTCATTTTCTTTTTTTTACCTTTCAGTTTTTCCTCGGGACACTAGGCGGCATTTCTCCAGTAAGTATTTCTCAACAACAGCCCTAAAAAAAGAGCAAAAAGTATTTAGGAAGTTTTAGAGCGAATCAGATCAATGTCATGTCATTTTTGTTCTTTGGTGTCAATTTTCTGAAAAGAAGGGGAACGAGATCAACAAATGTTGTATGGTGGTTATGAGCATGAATTAGCAGCATTACATAATATTTGTAAGTCAACATTATCCTCATAAGATATAAAACATTAGCACCAAGTAGAGAAATATTTGATGTGACTGATAAGAAGTTGTGGAGTTCTGGTGTGTGATGTAGAATGGGCAGAAGTGCACAGTTGACTCACCCCCTCACAACGCCGCTCTCCAGATAATTCACTTGAATGAATTTCCCAAAGCGGCTTGAGTTGTTGTTGTATGCTGTTTTAGCATTTCCAAAGGCCTGAAACAAAACAGAAAGGAATGCATCACATTGCAGGCAAATTGTTTCAATCTCACAGAAAAGTAATGATTTTCATGAATGTTGTCAGGCGACTCTTGTATTGCGACAGACAGTGGCCTAAATTAATCAGTTCAACAAGCCTTTAAAACCTGTCAAACAGAGAAACTGGATCTGAAACCACAGCAAACAGCCTGACATTAGAAAAATACTATCTTTAGTAGTATTGGTTAGTCAAACCACAGCAATGTAGCATGTAGAATCCAAAAAAAAAAAAAACATTCAGTGATTAACCCAGATCTACTTTTAATACCATTAACAGGCATTATAAAAACTGAACAAACACATCTATCTTAGATGGATCTTTGTTGACCAGTTTGACTTGTTTGTTGATGTAAATGCTAATATTCGTTTCATTTTCCTCCGATTCCAGTTAAAAGCAATAGTTCACCCAAAACTGAAAAATGCTGAAGAAGGAAGAATCTCTGACTCACTCTTCAAATTCAAATACAATGAATTTGAAGAGTGAAAATAATGAAAATAAATGAAAATAAATAAATAGTATAGTGAAAATAGTAGGAAGTCTAAAGTTCCAAAATGCACAAAAAACATGATAGTACTCAAAATCTCTTATTTGCTACATTTAACAAAAGGCTACAACATTTGAGTCATTATTTAGTGAACATATAGCTCATGCCAGAACATAGAAGGATAAGAAACATTTTTGAGAATTTTGCTATTTGTGCCGCAAAAAGTAAAGAAAATAAATACTGACAATTTTAAAGTACATTTTCTGTAATTGGACTTTGGCATGTGTAACATGTAATGACAAGTTGTTCACAGCTCCCTATTGATTCTCAATATATGCAAACCATTACCATCATTCAGGACTTTTCCCTGTTGTAAACATGTTTTTAAACAGTTTTTTTCTGATCCACTTCCATGTTCAAAGGAAAACGAATACTGAGGAAACACATGAATAGAAAGAAAACTGAATAAGAGGTTTCATGTGTCAGTTGTTAAGTTTTTATCAGCTGGACTAACAAAGCCTGTCATGACGTGTTAGCATACACTGACTCGTTCTGGTATTCTGATGAAGCCAACGCCCAGGGCTTCCACACATGACAAGAAAATTCACAGATAGCAGCTCAACAACGATGCTGAATTCAGGTCTAATGCTATGCTGTACATTTGAACAGCTGTTAGCTGTGCTTTCCCACAGGGCTCTTTCTGATGAAAAGGACAAAGTCACAAACACACTCTTCAGATACCGTAAAGCACCGGTACCCCTCGCGACTATCAAGCAAAAAGGAAAACTGAACTGCAGAAACGCTTCAAAGTTCAGTGAAAGTGAGAGTAAAAATGAAGTGCAAGTGCAACAAGTTTTATTCTCAAAACAAAGCATGACCCAGATGTTTGTGACCTATTTCAAAAACAACTCAAAAACATCTGCTTGGTATGTTTTCAGCAGTACCCCTTAACATGGGTAAAAAAATATATATACAAGCATATTAATGCCCATAATTTCCTTAATGTAAAATTAACCACATTCCAGCTGTTTTTTTCCCTTGATATCTACATCTTTCTTATTTTGTGGACAGTAAGAAGCACTATCTTTTTAATACAGAATAGAGTTGAATGATGAACTCTTTACATGAGGAAAGCTGCTAAATGATCTTCTGAAGGGCTTTATGAGCCAAAACATACAACACAATTATTATTGTAGAGCTGATGCATAATAGATAACCAGCACCATAGCGTAAATAACACTACCAGACAAACAATGTGCATATTGTTGTGAGGGCTCCATGTGAACCCAAAACACAAAGGTCTCTATAAAAGAGTGAATTCGGACACAGGGACAGGTGTTTTTAATTCAACAAAACCAAAGGAGGATGACAAAACTCAGTAATATGAAGCAACGCTTATTTATTAAAATGTCTCTAAGCACTAGCAAGTTTGTGTATTTTTTGTTTTTTTTTACATTTGGGCATTTTTTTTTTCAGGATTATCTTTTTGCATATCATCACTGTGACTTTTCCCCAATTTAATGCACTCTTGCTGAAGGCATTCATTTCTTTAAAAAAAAAAAAAATCTTACTAGCCACAGACATTTGTACAGAAGTGTCGCCTTGTTCCCAAGTTAATTAAAGTTAACAAATGGAATCTTATTGTGAAGTGTTACCAAGTACTTAATCTGGGAACAAGAAGACTTCAATAGTTCATTTCAGAAGCATGTTTTATTTTTCATTTACTAAGGCACATGAGATCCAATAATCTTCTAATCATTTCAAATCCACATCAAATATTAATGGTGGCACACAATCTCAGGCATATGATAAAGCTCCTCCTTGTTCTTAGCTTGTTCTTCTACCCATTACACACAACTACTTAAAACATAACCTTTTTCTTGTCTTTATAAGAAATACAGCCTATTTTAAATCAGCAAGGCATAACGCAAGCTGCTTGTTCCTCTTTGCCATTTACTTTCTTTGTAAGCAATACTGCAGAACTGAGAGGGGCTGGGACGAGCTGATAAAAGAAAGCTTTTACGAAAAACAGAACTTGCTCGACCTGTTTAGGATCAGATTGAGAATCCCAGTAAGTAAATGCATGACTGACAGTTACGCTTAAAAGGGCGGGACTTCAGGCCACAGTGAGGAAACCCAATGAATTAGGAGTTACTTCCTCAAGAGAACTTCACTGGCACATTAGTAGCACTTCATACTAAATCCTGAAGAGGAAATTTAGGAAGTCTGTTCGAAGACATATACCATAATTTTAGTGAACATATTTTATAAACAATGGAAAAACTCCTAAGAGTGTTGTGAACCAGTCATTCATTTCATTGCTTTGAGTATTAACAATGGCAGCACCTATAAATATGAGAGTGTGTTGAAAGTTGAAACCGTTTCATGATCTATTGTGTCTATTTATAGGGCACGAGCAGTCAGAGGTCTCCCCTTTTCCCTGGGAGAAGCAAAGGAAGTTGTGTGAAAGTGCCCTGGCCATATGACGAGGCAGAATGGTTTCTAGATCCTAGTTTGGCTATGATTAATGGAGAAAGGGGAAACCAATCTCACACACGATATGTTGCATTATTTAAGGACAGTTTCACATTTTTCATAGTTATCTTGCACTAAGGTCCTTAACATGAAGAGCTTGTTAAATACTATGATAGGGCAAGCCACTTCCTGCACAGAGGTCATCACTTCCGTGCCAAAAGGGACTCTTTATCAGCACATCAAAAAATACAGATGAGTCAGACAACTCAAAAAATGAGACTTCAATTAAAGACAAGTTACAGTGTGTTAAAAATCTAGAGCCAACATGCTTCTAAATGTATCTGAAATTTAAAATGTGGATTTGGTAAACGAAAATAGAATAAAACATAAATGTTACATGGAAAAAGGTAAAAACTGAAAAAATAAACAAATAAATGCAAGCTGAAATGATGAAATTACTTAAAACTAATGTTGAAGAAAATAAGTCTTGTGATTAATTGGTCTTGTCATGGACTCTGGACTACAACTCAGAGCTTTTTCTGGTCTTGGTCTTGACTTGACCTCAACCTACAGAGGTATTGAACACAAGTCGCATGAGCTCATCGCACCTACAACATTAAAACCGTCACCATTTCCCACTATAGAAATGCTGTTACAACCAATGCATGTCTTGAACATGATGTGGTGGAAAAGCATCTACATGCCTTCAAATGATTGAAAAAATCATTTATTGCCGATTCCTGAACAAGGCTACAGATGGATTTCATCTACAGTAACAAACACTATCACTGAAAAACATCAGGGTCTCAACATAACTTGCTGCTTTGCATCCTTTCTTGGATTCCTATTACAACTACAGCACTATCAGACTTCAAAGCAGGACATGAAATCTGATAATCCTCAAACCCACAGCAGAACTTACCTCAAGCACAGGTCCTGCCCCCAGGATAGTTCGCTCCACTCCACTAGTATAGCCCTTCTGGCTCAGGGCAGTCAAGCAGTGGATTAGGAAGTTGGTGCTTTGCGTCTTACCAGAACCACTCTCACCGGAGATGACTATGCACTGGTTGACCCGCTTGTTCAACATTGTGTGGAAGGCAGCATCCGCAATGGCAAAGACGTGAGGTTCTAGCTTGCCCAGCGTGTGGTTCTCATACATCTTGACATATCTGGGATTGTAGATCGGCAGAAACTTAAAGGGGTTGACCGCGATAAGAATGTTGCTCGCAAACGTGTAGATCTTCTGCTTGTGGAAGCGATGCCGCAGTGTTCCCAAGATGCTCTCCTCTGTCAGCTCGGGGAGGTTACACAAATCGTCGTATTCATGAGGCTTCTGCGTGACAAAACCCCGACTGACAAGTCCCTTTGTCACTTTCTCTTGTCGGACAGATGTCAAAACATCATACTGGATGGATCCATCGTAGCTTCCCTCTTGAAGGGCGAAAAAGTATCCGTCACTTTGAGGGTGCTTGTCTTGGGCCTTTCTAGGCCAGAGAAGGACTCTTTGAACAGGCTGATCGCTGGCTTGAAGGACCCACTCCTCTCCGCCGTACTCCTGGACCTCCACGAGGATGTAAGTCTTCGATGTGTCCAAGCCAAGTGTGGTGAGAGCGGTGTTGATGACACTGGCTGCCGTTGCCTCTTTTGCGACTCTGAGGATGCAGCTTTGCCCAGGTTTGACGGACAACCTGGGGTAAATTTGCAAAGTGCATTCATCCTGGCAGCTTGTCGTCTTGCCGTTAGTGACATTCATTCTTTAAACACACAGACATGCATCAGCATACCACACTGCACAGTACAGCATGATAAGGATCTGGAAACCAAAGAGAAGAAAGAATGTAAGCTGAAGTGGGAAACAGCAGTCAGACCACCAGTGTGTGCATGTACAGACTTGTCTGATGTAGGAACTGCAACAGTTTATAAATCAACATAAACCGTGTGCCACAAACTATTTTATTTTTAAAGAAATACTACTAATAAAAAAAAATACAAATGTAAATAAAAGCAATTTTCAATGGCAATGCTCAATACTGCTGTTTATATTTCTTAATTTATTTATTCTTTGTTTTTCTTCAGCTGGCAAGGACTTTTTATTCTGTGTGATATCATATTTAAACAATAATGTGAAAAAAACACAATGTTCACAACATGGTAAAAATAAAAAAAAAACAAAAATATGTTTTTGTACATATTTGTAAAATTTGGAGAAAAATATCAATTACACCAATTACTTACCAACTTATAACAATACGTATTTACATTCATGAACAGAGTAATAAAAAACGCGTTTTAACAACTGTGACAAACTGAGTTTAGAAAATCGCACTTACAGCAAACAAGACTGACACAAAAAAACAAAATACATTAAACACCAATAGCAATACTATTACCTGTTTCAAAACGCACTCGTTGTGTTCCAGAACGGAGTCATTTCCATGGAAAAAAAAATCCTGCCGTGCTTTCCAGATAAAACTTCCAGCTACTATTACGAAACACCTGTATTTCTCCCAAACCGGATACGATAAACCGACAAACACTGCACAGGTACAACAGTCACGATTCTATAATCAGCATAAATGACTAACTCCAAAAATGTTCTACGACAAATAAGGAAGAATACTAACTCGCCTCCGGATTGTTGACGACGTTGGCGGGTTGTTACTTCCTGACATCGCAGCGTATTTTAATTGCCGTTGAAATGTGTGATGACACGCCGCCCTCGCCTGCATTCACTCCGCCACTACAATCTGTCACGCGCTCACGCAGGTATAAACACCTGCACGTCAACACCCACTTGAATACAGATCCAGTACCCCTCTCAGAAGTCAATGTTATATTGGTGATTATGATCGTGGGAGAAAAAAAGTATTTATTTATTTACTTTTTTACAGGAAAAGTAACATAAATGGTCATGTAACACATGTACAATGCATGTTTGGTTCTTCTCACCAGCAGGTGGCAGAATATAACACCAGTTTCCCTTCAGCAAAGGTCCCTCAGTATTATTTCAGGAGCGAAAAGCTATAAAAGTTGAATGTACACCAATTTTTATTTACAGTGTAAACAAACTATTATTAGCATTTACAATGCAATTTTTTAATATGAACTCTTTTGCAGACCCCAAATTATGTTTGCTGAAGTAAATAAATAAATAAATCAAATAAACCGTTACCTTCATCTAAATAGCATCAATAGTAATGCCTAGTTCTACAAAAAATAAATTATATATAATAATAATAATAAAAGTAAAATAAAACCACACGATTGGAATGGTTTCTGGTTGTGTGTTAGTGTTACAAAAAGTCAGAGTCAGGATGTTCAGGTTCTGGATTTTACATTTGTCACATACAATCATTAACAGAACACAAATACACCCAAATTAAATGACAGTTCTTCTACACTTCACTGGTGCTAACACACACACACACACACACATGCACACATAACTTCTGTTTATATAAGTTCTGGATTGACTGTAAAAAATATTCAGTACCCAAGAATGCTCAAAATTGACATTAAGCTTAACACAACGCAATGAAGGGCAAATTTCAAGTTAAAAAAAATCCTTTATATCATAGTACATTGGGTATCTTTTTTTATGTTAAATATATTTGTTTTCCAGTAGGTGGCAGCAATTTTCCATTACATCATGGCACATTGGCCATGTTATATCCAAGAATGAAAGTTAGAAATGTGGATCTTTTAAAGGAGAATTTCACACAAAAGTTGTTAATTCATTTACATAAATAAATTTAAAAAACATTAAAAACTCAAAAAGAGGAAAAATCATAAATAAAAGTGAGTAATATTACATTTGTTTAGAAAAATGTCATTATTACTATGTTACAAAATCCCATTTCACTCTCTGAGTTTTACAAATGTACACATTTAATAGTGTACAAATCTATCCACTCTCTCTCTCTGTACTAGAAATAATGGCAGGATTAAATTGCAGTAATCAATTAAAATTAATTAATTGTTCAAATTATAATTAATACATTATTTTTGATAACTTACCATCCTTTAAAAATTACTATTGTGTCATGTTTTGATTACATGTAGTATTTAAATTTTTTGTCATTTGTTTTCTGTCATTCTGACTAAACTATAATCCTTAGCACCGTATGGATTTCTTTTTTTAGATTATTTATATACATTCTATTATAGACACAATTCATTTATAAATATGATAGTCGTGATAGTTTGCATTACCAGTTGTCATGAGGCCTAAGTAGGTGTTATTAGCGCATCACTGCTTACATCATCGCAGCAAACCAGATTATCAAATCAAAAGAGATGCTCGAATGGGCAAATTTATTTTCATCTCACTTAGCTATGCTTTCCCTTCCTTTATAGATGTTCATCCTCTCAGTATGGTTTCTCTTTCTCACTTTGGTAACAGCTTGTGATGAAGGGAGTGATCTGAATCAAGAGAGGAGTCACTGTTTCCGCTTTTGCAGTAATTCTCTCAGTGAGCGGACATGTTCTCCGAATCACACATCATTCTAACCACAAACAAACAGCTGGTTTCCACAGTAACACACTTTTGCACCCTAGCAACAGAAATAAATACCAAGAGGTATACATATATTGTATCGTATGATAAAGTGCACTGACTAGAGCTCTTCCTGGTGTTATTAAATGTTGTTATGTTGTTAAATGTTTTTTGCCTTTTTAAAGAAACATGCAAAGATGGCAATGTTGGTAATGGCAAATGATGTTGATCATCAATGTAAATTACACCAAAATTACTTTTATCTTTGAAACGGGTGACAAATGTATTAAATAGCAATATGATTTCTTTTAAATACTGTTTACTACATGTAAGCGAGAACGTACCACTTATTTCCAGCTTGCACTGAACTCCTAATAATAAAATAAATGAATAATATGCTAACATATCTCTGAAAGTCACTTTTTAAAAGTTTTTCCTGACCAACATACACATGAGATACTTATAGTGCTTGATGAAAATAAGAGTACTGACACAACCAAGAGGTTGGACATGGACCAATTAGACTTGCTTAACTGGCTTTTTACCAGTTGATATATGTTATTTTATTTTATAGGAGGTAAAAGATGCTTTATGAACCCTCATAGGCTACACAACCTTTTAGATTTAATCTGTTTTGTTCGTGAGTTAGTCTTTCCTCTCATAAGCTATTCATATAAGCAGCGACATACTGATATTTCCTGCATGACATTATTTTTCAGCACACAACTGTAATACATCCATACATTTTTATGCTGAGAAGTGGTGCAATAATATAAAAAATGGCTGTTTAAATTGGTCATATTTGCTTTTATTCTGTATTCTGTGGTGGAATATGAAAGGTAGAGTTGAATTTTAGTTTATTTTGGCTAATTCAGTTAGATAAGTTTAGTTAATTTAACAGATTGAGCAACTATAGTGAATACACTCTCTGGGTATTTTTCCTTGGAGGTGACTGAATTCAGTAACTATGAATGAGAAAATTCCTTCTTAGAAATTCTTGTAAAGAACAGTTGAGGTCTGAAGAAAGAGCAGAAGAGAGTGAGAGAGAACATATTACCTAATTTGGCATGTAATGGGCGGATTGGGGGGATGGGTGGAGGGTATCCCTCATAAACTTGGGTTAAAGTGTCCTCCTGACTGATTGAAAAGTCAGATCCAAGACCGCGCCTACTTGTTTCAGACTGAGCAGATCGAGAGAAAGATAACGGGACAAGCCGGTAAGAAATAGCCACAGGGCATTTTCATCTTTTTGAAAGCACACGCTATATTTAACTTTAAAAACTGACACGCGTTCTTTATATAACTACAGATTCGTTTAATTGCGTTCTGGATTCTGATAACGATTCAAACAATTATTCGATCTAATAAGTTCAAACTTTCACTTTGGCAAAGTGTGTATAGGTGGCGATTCATCTGACAGATAAAATGTTAAATATTTATTTGCACCCGTCACGTGTTGCGCTTTTGTAAAAAAAAAATAAAATAAATAACGTTATATTGTGTCTGGAATAGCTTAATGACGGAGGCAAAATAGAATTTACTAGGACATTTGATTTTATACATATAATTAATTTTTTTATTATTCATTTTAAGAAATTGTTATACTGTAGTATGGGTGCGGCACGTGGAGAGGCACACCCACTACAGCAGCCAGGATGATGAGCTCATATCGAGCCTAATGTCATTTTGAGGTTCTGTCATTTAGCTGTTTCACTCAGTAGATCAGTTCATTTGATACAAACTGTTTACATATCTTGCTTTTAAGCAAATGTTATTTTATGTTATCCATTTAAGCTCAGTTTAGGCTAGTGTGTCTGTTTCCACTCTGGTCTTTTCTACTTCTGTGTAAAAAAGTTTACACAGAAGTAGTTTTGTTCCTCGCAGAAAAGTAACTGCATTATACTCCGATTAACAGAGAAAATCGAGTTATGTCTCATGCCTCATTCGCATGACCTCCTCTATAACTCTGTCTCCAGCTTTCCGACCTCATGCAATGTCCTGTTTTCTCAAACATGCGTGAGTCTATTTACAATTTTTTTGTTTCCTTGACATAGGCATAAGCAGAACACGAGTAATCTTATATTGCACTGAATTCAGTAACATTTAAACAGCGTCTCATGTTAAATAGCTGTGAGTGGATGACAAAAGCAAGGAGTTTCCATCCACTTTTAGTATTCTGTTTCTTTATTTGCCTAACCAATTCTGAATGGGAATAAAAGAAGTCCAAAAAGAGTAAAGCTTTGAAAGGTGGGCGTGGGGTAGAACAGTAAGTGAGGAAAGAGAGGTTGGAAATTCAGTGTGGAAAACACCAGGCACATCCCTCTCTTTTTGTAGTTTGATGGGATGCAGCACATCTGGAATAGGTCAGCAAGCTGGAAAATCTGACACTAAGCAGAGAAAGCGTGTAAGAGAGGCAGAGCAGAGAAAAAAAGGTGGAGTGAGGGATAAATGACTCACAGCTATACTATTCCCGCCTGTGTTTAAAATATGGCTCGTCGTGAGGTAAAAGGACACACTTTTTCAAACCCCTTGGCTTTCTGTCCATATGTGGCTTTGAATTAATCTGCCTGGCGTCTTGCTTTTTGCCATTTATTTGATGCTTTTTGCCTCTATTTCCCAACCTTGTTCTTTTCCATCTACTTAAACTGAAAATATAAACACGCATGCCTCTATTGTTTACTTGAACCTCTCTGACAAGATGAAGGAGGTATTCCTGGCTGTTACAGAAGTGTGTAGGAGGGCCGGGACAGGGTCTCAATGCTCCAATTGTTAGCCTATCTGACTCCTCCCACAGAGGTCGATGACAGATGGACTGTGGGGTTGAGTAAAGGTCTCGCATGTGCCGCATTTGTCTAAATAGCTTGAATACATTACAGAGATAATTTCACTGACTCCCAGTCTGGAATCTCGAAAGACACTCAGAGACATTTTGTTTTTAGAGTACCAATTTATTCAGTATGTGACCATTTTGACTATATGGCTTAGGAATTTTAACTATCCATGTGACCAAAATGAATTAACTTCTCCATATATTATTTTTCAGTAAACAACCTCACTCTGCCTTGATATTAATGTGAAACATCTGTCATCATTTACTCATTTTTTTGCAAACGTTTTTATGATACGTGCACACATGACTTTTATAATCTGAGGAAATTTTAAAACACTACGGTTTCACAGACAGGGCACAGCCTAAACCAGGATTAGGCCACAGTTCATGTAGGACATTTAATAGAATTATAAGAAAAGGCATTAGAAAAAGGCATTACTGGCGTGCATCTTAAGATAAAACAAAGACACTGACATGTTTTAAGATCAGTCTGTGCAGGTTTCCTTTAGTTGAAACATCTCAGATTTACATTCTAATCTAGAACTAGGGGTGAACCTCGTCTGTGAAACCGGGGGTAGATGTTATATGAACTTGTAAATGATTGCACATGAACAATCGACAATTATACAGTAGACTTTCCGTTTGTTCTGGGAGAAACAAACTGTGCCGGGTTGCTAGGAGATGCACAACAAATGAAAACAATGTGTTCTAAAATTGGCTCAAAATATCAAACATGTTTGGTGTTCGCCAATGGCACAGAATCATGTATATATATATATATATATATATATACATGTTTATATTGAGAATTTGACCCCATTTTAGAACATAATAACTAAAATAAATTATGAAATATTTTGTTTCCTCTGACCTGATGGAATCAAGTCTAAAGCTAAAAAAATCAGAAGCATATGTGACCCTAGACCACAAAACCACTCATAAGTGACAATTTTTTTAAAACTGAGATTTATACATAATCTAAAAGCTGAATAAATATTATTTTCATTGATCTATGGTTTAAAATATAATACAAGATACAACAATTTGGAAATTTGAAATCTGAGGGTGCAAAAAGTCGAAACACTGAGAATATCACCTTTAAAGTCCAAATGAAGTTCTTAGCAATGCATATTACTAATCAAAAATTATATTTTAATATATATAAGACAAGAAATTTACAAAATATCTTCCTGAAACATGATCTTTACTTAAAATCCTAATGATTTTGGGCAAAATGTGTATTTTGACCCATACTATGTATTTGTGGCTATTGCTACAAATACACCCCAGAAACTGGTTTTGTGGGGTACAATCACATAAAGAGCCCTTCATATATGATGTGATTTTCTGCCAGGTCTAACAACTCCATCTGCCCAAAATCTGAAAACTGGCTCTGACTGTATGGTCAATTAGCATCAACATGTCCAGACTGCAAGTCAGGGTAAAAATCAGGGCATAAGTGTATTCCAGGTTTAATTTTTTCCCCCTCACTGTTTGGTTGACCATACAGTGTAACTCAATGAGGTTAAAAACCATCATTGCATGGAAACACACACACACACACCGATATTTGCCCCCCAAAAAACTGTGTTCCAAAGAAGAAAGTAGCTCATACTGAATGAAGAAGTGACAGAGTTGTCATTTTATTAATATTATGTAAGTGTGAACAATTCTTTCTTACCACTGACTGTTAACCTTTTCTTCATTTACTCCTAGACAACCAAGAAGCCCCAGAACAGAAGCGGACATCTATACCTGTTACTCACAGCTGACATTAATTGCTCTGTAAATCTTCTTTTGTGAGCCCATCATGCCGGTGGTGTTGCGTTCCTCGCCTCTCCTGTGGGCCCGTGTGGCTGCCATGGTTTTCGCCTGCATAGCATTCAGCGTAGCTCTTTATGGAGCGAGTCTAACCCACGGCACGGGTGACTGGTGCGTGTTCTGCTGGAGTTTTAGTTTTGTTGGAACTCTTCTGATAATCCTAGTGGAAATGTTTGGCCTGCAGACTCGGGCCCCCGTCTCATGGAAGAACTTTCCGATCACATTCGCCTGCTACGCCTCCCTCCTCTGCCTCTCCGCATCGATCATATTCCCCCTGTACTTCCTGAAGGGCTACGCTGGTCGCAACGAAATCTTGAATTGCCGCATTGTGTCAACAGTATTTTCTTGCCTCGCTACCATTGCGTACTTAAGCGAGGTGAGTCTGAGCAAGGCTCGTCCCGGAGAAGTAGCCGGCTACATGGCCACGGCACCAGGGCTGCTAAAGGTGTGCGAGACCTTCGTCGGTTGCATCATATTCGTCTTCATCAGCGACCCCATATCGTATGACCAGAATTCAGCGACTAAGTGGTGCCTGGCCGTGTACTGCATCTGCTTCATCTTGTCGGCAGCCATTATCGTGATGTGTGTAGGAGAGTGCACAGGTTGGCTGCCCTTCTCCTTTGCCCGCTTCCTGTCCAGTTACGCCCTCCTGGCTGTGGGCTTGTATTTGTCTGCCACCATCATATGGCCCATTTATAAATTCGACAATAAGCACGGAGGCCAGAGCCACAGACCCAATAACTGTGGCTCCAGCATCGGCCTATGTCATTGGGATAAGCTGCTGGCCATCTCAGTCCTCAGTGCTCTCAACTTCATTCTTTATCTGGCTGATCTCATTTACTCAGCAAGGCTGGTGTTTGTTAACGTTTAAGTGGGTTAGTGGGAACTGAAAATACAAGAGGAAGGCAAAACAATAGAAGGCAGAAAGAGGGAAGTGGGTCGGAGAGTAACGATGTTGAAATGATAGGTCATAAACTATAATCACTGTTAGCTATATTTTTATCATGCCTGTTTAGCAATCATGTGTACAAAAGGTTAGACTTTGAAAAGTTTACACAAAAGTTTAAAATGTAACAAATTTAGACAATTTAGTTATGTAAAAAGAAAAAAAGTGTAATAAAGAATATTTATATATCCACTACTGTTCAAAAGTTTGGAGATTTTTGAATCTTAAGGTAAAGAAGTCTGGGTAAAAACAGAAACATTGTGAAATGTTAACATGTTAAATAGATGTTTTCTATTTTAATATATTTTTAAAATGTCATTTATTTGCATGGTAGCTAGCTGAAATTCATCAGCATCTATTACTCCTTCAGAATCCATTCTAATATGCCGATTTGGTGCTCAAGAAACAATAAAAATATTAACATTGCCAAATATTTTTGTGGAAACCTTGATGCCTTTTCAGAATTTATTTGAAGTAATAATTGTTTGAGACAATTTTAAAATGTTTACTGTTTACTTTTCATCACTGCGATGCATCCTTGCACAACAAACGTATTAACTATTAAAAGAAGTATTAAAAAGGTGAAACTGGTCCCAAACTTTTGAACGGTAGTACATAGAAGTATATAATTGCCTTAATTTGCTTAACATATGCTTGACAAAAATGGTTTCTTTTTCTGTTATTATGATGTACGTTTCACATATTATTTTGTATTATTTTTGCTCAATTGTGTGTTATGCTGCTTTGCATGAAGGATTCTTGTTCTAGCTACATATATATATATTTGTAAGTAAGTATGAGTGAATGTCAAACTTCCAGTCAACACAGTAACACCCTTCAGTTCATTCAGGAAATCAGCATCATGAAAACTGTTGCACTGTTGTGATGCAATACTTCATACGTAACACTGCTGTTTGGTGCATATAGGTCAAAGCATTTATATGGTGGGCTGAATGGTACAAAATTAAATCTTAAAAGCTAACTTCTGTCACATGTTGACGATGAAGGGGAAGATAAATGTATATTTGGACATATCATGAAACATTGAAGACATTGAATATATTGTAATGCTTATATACACATCATACTGGATTTATATTTACAGGATATAATTGCTGTATGTGTACACATGCATTTGCCAAGTAATTGCAAATGCTATAGATGTTTTTCTTGTTAAATCTCTATAAAAACCATTGGTGTTCTCTTCTACACCAGCAGTATCAGTCACACAAACACCTCACGATAAGAAAGAAAACAAAATGTTGTTTGCTGTGCTGTAAGTCTCTGGGATCTGCATGTGCCTGTCACAGACAGTCACGCAGTCCTTGATTCTCGAGTAAGAATGTTTTCATTGTGTTATCAAAGAGCGAGAAAGCAGTTGTGGCACTGAGTTTCTCTCTCTGTAAGTCCCTCTGTGCTATAAGGAGAACAGCACACACCGCAGTGTTGTGTGAATGTGTAATCTAGCTCTGAATAAAGCCGTGAAAAAGAAACAAGTGTGATATCTGCACATCTGCACTCTTGCCTCATTTAATTGTATATGGTGATTCAGACTTGCCTACCATTTCCGTATTCTTTGTGTAAAGTTATGCCTGTGTGAAAAGATACAGAACATCTGCTGAATCTCTGTCCCTAAACTAATAAATCACATATAACATTCACATACAGTATGCACTCGCACAGGGGAACATTTTATTTCTCAGAAGCTCAGACTTGGATGGATTGTTGAATTGTGTTGAATTTCTAAATCACATTTGCCACGTGTGTTTTGGCCCCGTTTACACTAGTGTGTTTCAGATTTAAAATGGCGTTTTACACCAGATCCTAACTACACGCGACGAGCGATAAAAGGTATCTCTTCAGGTTCTGTCCTAACTAGCTGCGATGGCGACACATTAATATTTTAAATAAGGAACTGGAACAACACCATACAAATTATGTGACAGTGGATAATCTTAGGCGATTGTGCGCTTTATTCAGTTTTAACAATATGAGTTTAAAAATCATATTACATGACCTTATAGCCATACTGAAAGCAACAACAGTTTACCTTTTTTGAGAGAGCAGTGAGCTTTCGAGAAAGCCCGCCAACACACGCGTCTGATTGGCTGTGGTCTTTGATTGATTCTGTCACGTCGCGTGTAGTTAGGACACTAATGAAATGCAAAGCATTTCTGGGAAACTATATTAGAAACTAAAAACAGAAAAAGGTTCCCAGAATACTTTGCATGAGGCAGTTTTTAATAGTTTATTCTATAAAGATAAAGACTTTTTAATGTTTAACGTTCAAATATCTTTTAACAAACTATTGCCAATTAATTTGATAATTATAAATTTACAGTAAGATACTGGCTGCATAATTACAGTAAATCATTTAAAAGTTATTGTTTGTAATATTTATTTACTCAATATCTTCTGGGGGTTTTGGTTCTTTTACTGTTGTAGATATCCTATAGTATAATAAACATATTATATATCTCTTCATTGTTTTTTGCCCCCCCCCCATTACGAGCAAGCACAGGCACATGCCTAGAATGCCTGTGTATAAATCCAGCGTAGCAGTTTTAAAACGAAAAACGCACTAGTGTAAACAGGGCCTAAAATTAATATAACTTCTGCTTATGTTCAAAAAGTGTATCGAATACTGAATGAAAGACCCAATCATAAAGACAGTGGCTGCCACAGCAAAAGAAATATGTCTGAATTCACTGTACTCTAGAAAAGAGTAGGCAAAAAAATACTCGTATGACCTACTTCCGGTGTGATTACTGTGTGCATGGACACTTCAATCTTTATGAATGGCAGTGACATAAAGAAACTAATGCTGGAAAGTCAAGTTACAATGACGACATGGTGAATGCATTTTGGCCAGATTACATTTACCACATCACCATTGCCTCTGATTCTATGTTCTAATGGTTCTGGCTAATGGTTTTCTTGGTAAGGCCAGTGAGAAAATTATTACAATAGTCCACCCTGCTGGTGATAAAGGCATGAACCAAGAAAACATCGAATTCTTGCAATGTTTTTGAGATATACAGATTTAGTTACTGCTTTGACATGACTGAAACTAAGGTCTGGCTCCAGAATCACACCAAAATTCTTGACTTGAATTGTAGTTGTTTATTTAGTTCTTAATGTTAATTTAATCAATGCATTGGCAGAGTGGGTCAAATGGGTCTTTGATACAGTATATACACATATGCTATATACTACTTATACTACTATAGTTTAGCTTAAAGTGCGGTATTTTTATTCAGTGAAACAGACAGGCACATTTACCTATCTGTCATCTAAATAGGAAGACGTGAAGGGTGTGGCCCAGGAATATCCGTGCAAAACAGGGAACAGCTGTTCATTATCATTGAACACATTTTGCAACAAGAGAGAACAACAATATGGAAGGGCTACTGGATTATGAAGAGTTTTGCTGTTCAATTTGCCTGGATTTGCTGAAAGATCCAGTGGCCATTCCATGTGGGCACAGCTACTGCAAGAATTGCATTAATGATTACTGGAAAAGAAATGATCATTTGGGGGTCTTCAGCTGTCCTCAGTGCGGACAGACGTTTAGCCCTAGGCCTGTTTTGAACAGAAATACCATACTGGCTGATATGGTGGACAAGCTGAGGAAACTGGAACTTCTGGGCAACTCTCCAAATTACGACAATTGCATGCCAGGTGACATGACTTGTGATTTCTGTACAAGTATCAAGCAAAAAGCTGTGAAGAGTTGCTTGGTTTGTTTGGCATCTTACTGTCAAAACCACCTTCAAGCACACTACAAGTCTCCTGCCTTGAAGAAACACAAGCTGATCGAAGCCTCCGTGAACTTGCAGGAAAAGATCTGTCCTCACCACGACAAATATTTGGAGATGTATTGTCGAACAGATCAACAATGCATATGTCTTTTGTGTGTGATGGATGACCATAAAGGTCACGACACAGTACCAGCAACTGTGGAAAGTACAAAGAAACAGGTAAAGAAAAAAAAACAACTTAATCTTTCCTTGTTTTGCTTTTGCATCGTTTAAGTGGTTTTATTCAATAAGAACTTTGTCATGGTTCTTAACTTCTATGGAGAATGCAGTAAATTACAGCATTCTCAGAATCCTTCAATAGGCAAAGTCATTTTCCACTGAGGCAAAGCACATTTTCCAAAGTGCACTCCACCTCAATATGAACAGCGTTCATTGTACAGAAAAGTTCATGCAACAGAGTAATTGGGAAAAAATGTGAGCAAAGGAGGCATTGAATTGATGAGTATGCTTGAATTTCCAACAAAGAATAATAAAGGACCTGTAAATAAGTGTAACATTATAATGTGAGAATAATATTAAAAAAACACTTTCCTGCTTCACATTCAAATTTTAACCTGCGTACACAAAAGGATGTTCAGAAGAGCTTCCTTTTTCTGTAATAAGAGATACAAATCTTGCACCATCAACCAATCAGAGAGAGGCTTGCTCTGTTCGATTTGACTGTGTGATCAGCTATTTTGAATAGTCTGGTAGATATGCTTTTAATATGAAGTCTATAAACATATTTGTTAGGGACAAAGTTTATTTTTATGTAAAAATAAACAGTGAAGTAGAATATAGGGCTACCGTGAGCAACGTAACACTGTATCTATTTTGTTACTAATTAATCACATAACATTAATTATGCACAGAATGGTTGTAAAACATTAAACATTTTAGGTTTTACTATGAACACATTTGGGTTTCTTTACAGAAAGAACTAGGCACGACTCGACAAAAATACAAGCTCAAAATCCATGCTAAAGAGAAGGACCTACTGGAGCTTAAACAGGCTGTACATGCCCTAAAAGTAAGACATTTTATTTATTATCATGAGCTGAACTCAAAGCTCTAATACCTTATTTATGTACACAAAAGGCGTATTTCTCTCAAATATTGTTCACAAATCTGTCTAACTCTTTGTTAGTGAGCTCTTCTCCTTTGTCGAGGTAATCCATCCTCCTCACAGGTGTAGCATATCAAGATTATCATATCAAGGAGAAGTGCTCATTAACACAGATTTAGATTTATCATTTTGTTCAGTGTATCATATAATTTACAAAAATTAAATACAATATTTTAAAATACTGAATTTATTTATATTTACAATTTTTTTTTTTTAATTATTACAATTATTTTTTATTTTAACATTTATTTTTTGGCCTAAAAGAGCTCTGCACAGACTGCTATGGAAAATGGTGAACAGATCTTCACTGAGTTGATTGAGTCCATTGAAAGGAGGAGGTGTAAATTCAGAGATCTTATCAGAGATCAAGAGAAAGCTGCAGAGAGCATGTTGCAGACACTGGAGCAAGAAATCACAGAGCTCAAACAAAGAGATCATGAGCTTGAGTTGCTTCTGAAGTCTGAAGATCATGTTCATGTTCTTCAGGTAAGTACTGACTGTGGAAAAATATAGCCCAAAATGCTCACAATGAGATATTTGACAAATCTGTGTATGTGTCTCTCTCTCTCTTTACAGAGCTGTCATTCCTTCTCTTCTGGTCTTCATGACCCACCCTTCACAATAGCTACACTCTCAGATTTTGGCAAGGTAAACGATGCAGTATCTGCTCTAAAAAATAAGTTTGAAGATGTCTTTAAAGGGGAATGGCTCAGGATCTATCAAGCAGGTGAGGGGAAACACCCTAAGCTGATCTTTCTGCCTATAAGCATTTTTTAGGTGATTTACACATTGTTGTGCAGTTCTGCCTTTTTGTTAAATAATTTCCTTGTGATGTGCACATGCTTTCCCTTTTCTCTCTAGCAAGAGCAATGAAGATCCTTCATTGCACAGTGCCCAAAATTAGACCAGAGTTCCTGCACCGTAAGTCAGTCTACCACACTAATGCAGAGTGCTATTGATCTTACGGTGTTCAATTCTATTTAACCATGGATTTCTTATTAAGATGTTGTTCCAATATCCGAAAAGAAGCGATCACACCCACATTGATATTCAGATCAACATTGCAATTATGAATGTGATGGCTGTTGTTTTTCCTTTAAAAGGAATAGGAAGTCCAAGTGAAACTTATTTTTTAATGATTTGGTTAATTTTAATAACAGTATGTTTTGTTCCTTGAATGAATCTGTGCTTTAAATGTCAGTTGAGTGAATTAATAAATGATTCACTCATGATCAGAGTCACGTTTTGTATCGTCTTTTGAACAAATTCGATAAAGATGGTCACTCACTGTTATATAAAATCAAACGTTTTTAAAATGCCTCTCTTAGGCTCATCATGCAGGGCTGCCTTTCAGTACAGTAAAATGTAAACACTGTGAAATATTTGGAAAATTGTTAAAGGAACTGTTGTATTTTCATATCATTTCAAATGTATAGCTTATTCCTGGGATGACAAAACTAACTTTTCAGCAGCCGTCTTCAGCGTCACATGATCTTTCTGAAATTATTGTAATATTCTGATTTGATGCTCAAGAAACCTTTTTGATTATTACCAGTGATGAAAATTTTTATATAACAATGTAGACCGTCTTTACTGTAAATTGATCACAAATGCATTCCTGCTGAATGACAGTAGTAACTTCTATATTAGAAAAAGACAACCTTACAAACCCCAAATTTTTGAATGTTGATAGATGTTCGTGTTCTTCAAGTTCTCATCTGATATGTGTTCATTTAATCATGGCTCAAGATGAATATGATACGAATATGATACACAGTGAATATACACCCTTGATCTCTTATCCTCTGTCCATTACTCAGATTCCTTCCCGCTGCAACTAAATCCTTTAACAGCCCATAAGGACCTTAGTTTGTCCAAGGGGAACAGAGAAGTGGCCGTTCGGAGCCGAGTGCAGTCCTGCCCCGACCACCCAGAGCGCTTTGATTATTGGTGCCAGGTGCTGGGCACGGAGGGCCTGACAGGCTGCAGCTACTGGGAGGTGGAATGGAGTGGGATGGGAGTAAACATTGCAGTCGCATACAAAAACATTGCCCGGAAAGGGGAAAGCAGTGCAGCGCACTTCGGTTACAATGACAACTCCTGGAGTTTGTTCTGCTGCAGGAAAGGTTATGGTTTCTGGCACAACGGAACTGTCAGTAAGATCTCAGAGCCTGGCTCGTCAAAGATAGGCATTTATCTGGATCACAGGGCTGGGACCCTAGCGTTTTACAGCATTGATGACTCAATGACCCTCATCCACCGAGTTCATACCACATTTACACAGCCGCTCTACCCTGGCTTTGAGTTTTCATGCTATGATGCCTCAATTAGGTTGTGTCAGCTGGAGTAACCGAGAAAGGCTAGGCCTATTTAAGAAAAAGACTGAAGATATAAAATCTAAAATATTAAGATAAGATAAGAATAAAGAAATACAGTTATATTGTTTATAATATTAGTAATATTAGTGGGTTTGCTTTTGCATTATTATTCTAGTGCTGATACAAGTTTTCGTTCATATTTAGAATTTTTTTTTTTTCATTCCAAAAAATCTTGACACATTTATGTCTTTGATCCTCTCACAAAGTCAATTGCTGTTATTTCTGTCTGTGGAATGTCCCTTGAGGTTAATATTGTGTGAATACCATTTACACTTTCATTCTCTATCATCTCTGAAAAAGGGAACATAACTGTAACAATCCAAATAAAATACATTATTTATCGTTATATTTGCCTTTAAGAGACAACCTCGTTCTTCATGTCCTAGACTCGAGTCTATGCTTTGGGATTTGATGACATCTAGTTTGTAACAATACACGTACGCAAATAAATAACTTTGACGGCAAAATAAAAAACAGAGCGACCTCTGGTGGATAAAAGTTTTAAAACAAGCCTTCAAGGCAAAAGCAACAGTAAAACTGATGAAATACGTAATGTCAGGACTCTACAAGCATTTCTCTAGAGGTTTTGTAGTTGCTTTTCATCTAAAGGGGCATCTCTGTTTAAATATCACTTTAATACATTAACTAATTATTTTGCGTTAGAGTGCTAAAATAAGTGGACTACAGAAAAAGCCACTGTCAGGAGTCTAGATGAAGTACTTTGTGAATGCAGTTTTTAAAATAAATAATATGCTGTGAATATGTAAATATAATGTACAGTGTAAATATAAAGTTTATCTAAGCTCTTAGGAGAGGGCACTGATAAACTAAATGAATGATGTCTGGGATAACTATAAGAGACTAACTTTGAGTCATATCCGGGTCCATACATAGGTTATAACCTCACCAATGTGGTTTCAAACTATGTTACACTACCAGCACCAGTTTCAGGCTTAAAATATGCTGCTATTTGGCAGCGCACCAAGATGCAGCCCTGCTTATTTTGGAAACACAACATTCCCACAAGACATATTTTCACATAGTTACTGAGGTGATTCAGATTAATTATACTGATTTGCAACTGAGATGAAACTATTTGCTTATTCAGCAACAACTTGGGGTTATTAAATCCAGATTTTTTTAAAGGTCAGGTTCCATTGACTGTTGCTTAATATTTTTGCTAAACCTTTTGTCAATCTAAATCAAACACATTTTAGTCCGGCTCTCATTTGAACAGTCCCACGTCTGAACGCTTCACAGCTACTGTAATGAGATGTTACCTACTTACCCTCTTACCTATTGCCCTCTCTTACTGAAACATTCAAAGTAAACTTGGCCACTGTTGAGCATCTAAATGGTGTAATAAGATGTCATGGGACTAAACGTATTTTACAAGACTTAATGAGAAGACTGACGTCGTGAACAGTTCTTATGTAAGAACACACAAAAACGCCATTGTACATGGCAATATCATGTATTTATAGCTTTAAAATGCTTAAACTACCCTGTAAATAATGTTTAGTGAGTAAGCTAATCGAGTTTCTCGTACTTACTACATTGGGGTGCCACAACCGTAGCATGCTGATGTGGAATAAGCAACAAGTTTTGTTGTTGGTCCTTTATGTATTAAAAACATTAATTTAATAAAAATTGTTACACACTTTCCAGTAGGGGGCGAAGATCCTCCTGTAGTCCAAATAATGCCACTTCATAAACACTTGTCAACCAAGCACGTAGTCATTCACAATATGTCAACATTGTTTTCTTACATTTCACTGTGATAATAACCTGCTTTTAGCCTAATCATTATGAAACTTTCTTAGACTCTGTTTTTACATATGTTAAGATCTCTGAAAGGGGTAATATTTCCTGCATGGGAGCAGGGGTGAAGTCACTTTTAAACTAGTAAGACACTGTGTACAAAGGACGTTCTGAGTGATCCCACAAACAGATATCAAGTTAAAAATAGTCAGTTTCTCATATAAAAGAGGGAATGAGGAAGAACATGCAGTTTTAGATTATATTACCTGTTCAATAAGTGACCAATTACCCCCATAAAGGCACACATTAGTGGATCAAAACATAAAAATAATATAATGATAATTTATTTTGCATACAGATTAAAAACATTAGTTCCATTCAAATATGCAGTCAGGAAGCAGTAGCAGTTACATACTTACAACTGTATACCTGCCTTCTGTTTTACCACAGATTCACCACTTAAGTAGCACAGTATTCATTATTATTGCCATATTTTAGCAATATGCCATAATTCAAATAAAAATTATACATAAAATGTTGATATGATATTCACTATACACAGATTATCACTGGACTTTTTCTGAGAGGATGTTGTCATCCAGGTCGACTATCCATGTGTGACCCCATCTGAAAGGATTTTATATCCTCTCCGATGAATTCAGTCACTGTGGGGATGAGAAATTGTGATAGAAATAATTGAATTGATGAATACAGTACAGTAAGTTCACACAAAAGAAACCTTAGAATAAGAATCTACACACTGTAGTGTTGAGATGCATACTTTCGCATTCATTAGCATTTAAAATCATTTAATTTGCTTTTTTTTTTTGACAAAATAATTATATAATATTAAACAATTATTCCACCATTCAGGTTTTGGAGTCAGTGAGACTTTATCAAAAAATACAGTAAAATTGTAATGTAATAAAATATAATTTAAAATAACCCCTTTTCTACGACGAATAGATATATGAATAGTGTATTATTTATTTACTGTGATTTATTTTTAGACAAAGTATTGCAGAATTTAAATGTAAGCAACTCATTAGTTTATGGCCATAACATGAAAATAATGATTGGCTTATCATAGAGAATTTCAATGTTGGTGCATCTCTAGTATGACACATACAGTCAATTAACCCACCTTCCTCTAGTGTGATATGCTGCATGGGTGTGGGGCCCGAGAAATCTGGGGGTCCCTCCAGCTTCAGACTAGGGTCTCTTTCAGAGGGACGCATCTGGTGCTCCCAGCTGTCATACTGGCCATACGGAGGTGGATACAGGTCCTGATAGTGGCTAGTGTTTGATGGAGGCGAGGAGCACATCTCTTGGGGGCAAGGACAGTGTGGATATGGGGAGTGAGAGAGCGGAGGAAGAGGCGAGGTAGAGATGGGACTGCTTGCAGGGAACGGGCTCAGAGAGCAAGAGTGTGAGGGAGAAGGTGAGGAGGAGAGATAGGGAGAGTCGAGCCACGAAGAAGGAGACGGGGATGGAGAAAGAGGCTGTGAGGCTCTTGGGTACACGGGAGGAAGAAGCTCTGTAAAGCCCAGCTCCAGGCTCTCAAAGCTGGGATGCCTTTCGGTCAGGGCACCTCGACCTCTACTGTCCTCGGGGACCTCCGGTTTGCGGCAGTAGTCCTCCTGGTAGCCATGTGAGGAGTAAGAGTACTCGTTGGGATATGGAGGCAAGTGGAAAGACATGCTTCTGTCCTCTGCGGATAGGTCTGACCTCATCTCGACAGTGCTGCCACTCCCCATGGGGCAAAGCATCACCCCTTCCAGGGGCAAGATGGAGGGACGGGACAGCAGCGGATCTTCTTCTTTAAACATGACTAGAAAATGTAAGATGCATGATTTTACATCACAGATGTACCATGACATGGAAATGATCGGTAACACTTTACATTAATTAACATATTAATTAACACGAACAAGCTATGAACATTATATTTACTACAGAAAAAACAGTCGTTCGTTGTTTGTTTATGTTAGTTCATGGTGCAAAAAAAAATGCTGTTGAAGTATTGTTCATTATTAGTTCATGAATAAAACTTAATAATAAACCTTATTGTATGGTGTTGCCAAATAATCATATTGTATCCATTAAATATGAAATGTGACAAGACATTTTACCTAATATAAAATATCAAAATATTTTAATTAATTGTTGTATATTTAATAAAATGTAATATTACATAATTATTTTACAATTATTACACTACCATTCAAAAGTCTGGGATCTGTAAAAATGCTAAATATACCTCTTATGCTCATCAGGACTGCATTTATTTTATTAAATGAAATACAGTAAAACCTAATGTAAGATATTGTAAAATATTATTACAATTTAAAAGAACTGTTTTTATTTATTTTATTAACATCTTCAGTGCGATTCTTCAGAAATTGTTTTATTATGGTGCTCAAGAAACATTTGTTATTATCAACATTGAAAACAGTAATTCTGTAGAAATTAATCTTTTTTTTTTATGGATTCTTTGATTAATAGAAAGTTCAAAAGAACTGCATTTATTATATAAAGCTTTACTTTCTATTTTGAATTTAATACATCCTTAAAGAAAGCTAAAAATAATATATTAAAAGTCATTTTTAATAGAAAATTTAAAACTGCTGTTTTATGATTCTATTTGGAACATATTACTGGAGCTCAAAGCAGCATAGGATGCTTGAGCTGAAAGTGCCTTTAGATTATGAAAGAGAATCTGTTCAAAGACATATTTTGCATTTTTCGTCAACAGCACCGATAAATACCATGTGCAGAGGGATTCTCCTAAATAAAGCACAGTTAACGGTCGTCTGTGGAACACTCACTGGGCAGATATTTAAAGCAGTGTGTGCTGCTCCTCTTCCTTTTCCCATTGGACACGTACAGGCAGACAGACACTGGGTGGTTCAGTGAAACATCGTTATAGGCTGGCACTCGTACATACAGCAAATTCTGAAAATAAAGACATAAGTTCATTTACTTTCAATTTACAAACAGTGAACGTCTTCATAGATTTTTGGTAATTTACCTCACTGCTTTTGTCCCTGTCCACATGTGCCTCCTCCTCCCACTGGACTTTGCCATCTAGAAAAAGGAGTAATAAATATTACACTGATTTTGTGATATAATGTCAGTTCCTTCCTTTGCACTAATCCAAGCTATAACGTACACTAACTTAGGGGTCAGTAAAAAAAGGTTTTCTTTTAGGTAAATAATGTTTTTGAAAATAAGTTGCATGCTGCATTTATTTGATTAAAAAGCTGAATTTACTCCAGACTTCAGTGTCACATGATCTATCAGAAATTATTTGAATATACTGATTTGATGCTGAAAAAACATTTCTTAATATGGTAACACTTTACAATAAGGTTCATTAGTTAACTACATTAGTTCAAATTAACTAAGAATTAGCAATACTTATGCATCATTTATTAATCATAGTTAATGTTAATTTCAGCATTTACTAATGCATTATTAAAATCACAAGACTTGTTTATTAACTAACATTAACAAAGAGTGTAATAAATGTAGTGTTCATTGTTTGTTCACGTTAACTAATACATTAACTGATGTTAACAAATGACACCTTAATGTAAAGTATTATCGGGTTATCCTTAACTTTGAAAACAGTTACACTACTTCATGACTGTTTGTGAAAATCACAATTGTATTTTCCCCAGAGTTCTTAAAAGTATAGAAAGTTCACAAGAACAGCTTTTTTAGTATTGAGCATGAATGTAGGCCTCCTACAATACCTGATCCTCTCTCCATAAAGAACACTCTGGAGGTGGGTAGAAAGTTGGTCCCACCTAGAATTAGTTCCTCGCCTCCCTCCGTTGAACAGGAAGTAAGACTGATAGACTCCACAACAGGAAGCTCCTGTGCAGAGCGCTGTGCTGCAGGCAGAAATTTAAGCTTAAATTTGAGCCTAGTTCACAAGTGTATAAAACATGAAAAAGAGACCAATTATACAGTTGAACAGGCATAATCGTGATTTGCCAATACTCACAGCATTCAATTGGTAAAGAGGCCACCTGCAGGGCTAAGACTCGTCCTGGAGGGACAATGGGTGGAGACAGAGGGAGGTGTGTGCGGAACACCAGACGCACTCGAGTGTTCTTTCTCCCTACATCTGTCTCTCCTTTCCGGAGTTCAATGTCAGAGTTCCTCAGCTTTAGAATACCTGCACAGTCAATGCTGAGAGGGAGACACAGGAATTCATGTATGATCACTTTACTGAGGTGTTTGCTGCATACAATCAGTGCTGTCTTACAGGGCAGTCATGCTGTTCTCTGGGTTGAGCGGGATGTCCAGGAGTTTAGTGCCAGCCTGGATGCTCTCCTGACTAGCTGTGCCTACCATTTTCCCCGTTACTCTGTGTAGAGAGAAGTATTTCTTATGTAAAGCCACGGATATACCAGAAATATTTTGTTTAATTGTGAAATTAAATTAATCTTGAAATGTGAGATTTTTACCTGTGTATTTGATAAAAAGGATGAGGACGTACTGATCGGTCATCAGCAGTTCCTACAAACACCTGTAAGGAGAGCGGCTGCCTTTCAGTGTAACCCACCAACTGGACAACAGAGAGAAAAGAGTTTTGAGATTACCCACTTAATCCAAGCAGCTGAATCTTTAGTCATCTTCAAGAATTGGCTAAAAACAGATCTCTTCCATCTTTATTTGACAATCTAACTCTAGCACTTTCTATTCTAATTATATTCATAAAAAAATTGTCCCTTTTATACGTGCACTCTATTCATTAACTGCTTGTTTTCTTAAATAAAAACAAAAAAACAAAAAATTTTGTTTTGCATATTGAGATAAAGTTCATTATTTTCTGTAATGTACTGATAAACATTAGACTTTCATATGTTTTAGATTCATTACACACAACTGAAGTAGTTTCAAGC
>JAUYWG010000032.1:14493479-14510778 GCA_034779775.1 Enteromius afrohamiltoni
TACACAGTACATACAAATATACTATGTAAAGAAAAACTTTTATTTTGGATGCGATTAATCATTTGACAGCACTATTATTAATTTAAAAATTAAACAATATTTGGCTGATAGGATATTACAGATATTATTAAAGCTACTTTAAAATCAGTGTTTCACTGGAAAAGGCCCATGTTTCCATTCACCGCTCTATTGTTGTGGTAAACTATGGTACTATAGTAGAAGTTTGAAGGGCAGTTGTAAAGTAGTTCAGGACCTACACAGCAAGATCTACTTTCTAAATTTGTTGATGTGATGAAGGGCACAAGTAAGTAAATAATTAAGTATGGCAACATTTAAGAACATAGTAAACATCTAAAGAAAGGGTTTGTGGTAAAAGGCAGCAAAGTGATGCAGTGTGGACAGAAACCTGAAGTGCATGTTTCTACAACTTCACACCAGAATGAAGACGGAGGGTGGGTGTACAACAGAATGTGTGCCAGGAGGGGAAAACAGGGCAGAGAAAAGGAGGGAATATTGGAGGGAGGTATCCAAATGCATGCTCAGTAAACAGAGATTGAGGGTTCGGGTCCAGATGGCAGCTGTTAACTCTGCTCACACGCACAGCTGATTAAAAACACATTGCGCTGTGCTCCACACTTACCCATAAACACACGCACACTTCAGCGGATAAAACTTAGTTACATGGGCAGTGAGTCACACTACATGAACATGTAAGCATTCCTTAGAGACATTAAAAAATTGTGCCTATTTAGATATTCAAAGTAACGACATTCAAAGTCTCCTAAAAACATTCAGTGTTCTGCGTATGGGACAAAATACAAATAAAAGAAGGAGGTCCAAGATGAGATAAAAGTGAAATCTTTAAAAAAGCAAGCTCAGAACACAAGATAATCTTCTTTGAATTAATAACAGTTTTAAATATTTAAACATTTATAGAAACACGTAACAACTGCACAAATGCAACAAAGTGTAAATAGCATCAGGCAAAAAATACTCAAATATGTTATTAATCCACCTTGAATAAACTAAAATCTACAAATTACTATTTTAATAAGAATGCAAACATATTTGTCAACGTAAAAAATGACCCATTAATATAAAGTTGTCCTTAAGGGTTTTCAGAAAACGTTATTAAATTAAAAACGTGTGATTTTTATTCAACTTAATGGCCTGGACAGATCACGAATGTCCTTTCTATTTTTGTTTTTTAGTCACGTGACAACAAAATGGCTTCAATTGCTGATTTGCGGATAAGTTTTTATGTTAATAATATTTAAACGCAAAATAGCTTAACGGCACACTTTAAATAAAAAACAATAACATTGCGTCAAAATACGCGAATTTAAAACCCCTTTAAAATGTCAGAAATTACTTTTAATAATTCAGAAACTGAAAATGTTGCTTTTTTTGATTTTGTCTAAATCCCATGAAAAAAACATTCTCGTCAGGTCGTAACTCAATTTACATTTAATATTTACTTGTAAAGGATTCAGGTATAATTAATGAACATCTGATTATAAAAAACTTCTTGTTATAAATACAGCGACCTAAACTAATCTGATTGCTCAAGGGGACAACAGTGATAATTTAACGTTATATATTACGCTCCTCGTTCTAGACCAGAACATCAGTTACCAGCCCAGACCTATGAGCACCATCCTATTAAGCACAGCTTAGCTTTTCCCATCTGTCATCGGACTGCTCGTACCGGCTGGCTCCCGGTGCGTCTGGCCGCTGTCGGTGTCTTCTGGGCCGCAGCGGCTCTGTCGCGGCGGATCCTCCTCGAACACGAGCTTGAACTCGAACTCTCCCTCCTCCCATCCCGAGCCCGGCGCGGCCCCCATCTCTCACTCCCGAGAAAAGTACGCCCGAGACCGGCTACAGATATATCACTGACCCTCTCTCAACTTCAGCTCCGGTGAAAACTCATGGGAGTCAAGCAGCTTTTCCAGAATGTCACTTCGCACGATCCGCGAACTCCTTCCTTTTATTTACACTAAAGAATTAAAAGTTATCCTCAAGCCGAAGTATCACATTTGCATGGATCATTTTCTTATCTCCGCGTCGCTCTTGCAGTTTATCAGCTGTTCATCTCTTTCTTTAAGTTTTTTTTTTTCTTCCCAGTAGATTCGCTTGCGATTTCCGTGACAGTCGGTTATTATAACTTCATCTCACGAACTTCCATCGTTCAGAACCGGCCATGTTCAAAGCCTCAAGTCCCACATTCGTTCAAGTTCAATAACAAATATCCGCTGAATGTACATTCATACCATAACTCCTTCACCGCCATAGAACAAAAAAGTTATATCAAGTTCTTTTTCGTTCTTTACCCTTAATTGCCTTTGGGTGCGTTCTTACTCTCCGTTACTCTATCTCTATTGGCTGACCGACCTGTCAATCAACAGACCCCCTTAGCTCTATGCCCGCTTTTGCTGCAAAGTGTGTTGATTGGCCAGTGAGCGCAACTGCATATTTTAAAGTATAACTTTATGATACCCTCACGAATCTATTCCAACACACATTTTTTAAAAGCAGAATCACTTTCTCTTCTGTCCAACAGAGAATTCCCTGGACATGCACCAGTGAAAGCCTTGTCTGGCAAACAGCTTCTGAGAAAAACATATTTCATTCGTTTTCCACATGCTTAACACAGCGGCTATTTTTGTTTCAGACAAGACACTGATGCTGAAGGCTGATCCATCCGTGACGCCATAACGACAGTCATTCCCTCTCTCTCTCTCTCTCTTCCCATCATACTTTTCCCCTACTTTGTCCCTCCCCTTCCTTCTCCCCAACTCTTTATCCCAGTTCTCCCTCCTTTCCCTCCCCTGTAAGATCTGTTTCTCATTATCCTCTGTAGTCTGCACTCTGTCTGAGACGGGAGATGAAAAACTTAAATAAACATGCTCTCTCTCTCTCCCTCTTTCTCCTGCTCTCTGACAATTCTCACAATAATTATCTTTTGTCTTATTTTAAAGCTCTTGTTTGATGTTTGGAAGTGAGCTTTCCATGGCATCTGTTGCTTGATAAAGTTGATTCACCAAGGCATCCGTCTGGCATTCATCAGTGCTGGAATTACATTCCCATTTAATTTAGTGATGTGAATAGCCATAATTCAGGAAGAGAATAGAACACAAAGAGTATGAGCCTTTTTGAAATTGATCTCATGGTCTTAAGCACAGGGTTATTACGCGTGAGCTTCTCATCATCAGCAATCTGCCGTCTTTTTATACGCTAGACCAAAAGCACATTTATGAGAGAATGTTGCCATCCTGTGGACAACAACGACAGCTAGTATGGTTAGTTCCCACACAGCCTATATATATGCGTATCTGAGTTACTATATACTTCATGCAAAGCAATGATTAAGCTGCTCACTTTGGTGCTCCAGTGAACTCAGTCATGAGAGTTTGGAGAAGCTTATGTTACTCATGGGAAACAGGTCACTGAATAATGACCCAGAGGTCAGAAATAAGGAAGTGGATTTTCTCACTAAGTTTTCCTCTCCTTCTCTCCTCCTCTCTCTCTCATCCACAAAAGTTCTCATATATAAGAGTAGTTTCCCATTTGGAGCATGGTTAGAATGTGTGATGTTTTAAGATGGACACTGATGGACATGACTCATGTAGTGAGTCTGTGTGTGAAAATACAATTTCCTATTCGCTGACATCCTTTTACAGTACAATCTAAAAAACGAAGACTTTGAAAAGAGAGTTTTCACAACAATGTCATATAAGAACTATTCTGTGTTCCCCAAAGAAGCTTTCAGTGAACAGCTTTTAAAGTTTAAAGAACATTTTAACCTTATAAAGCCTATACTCTCTCATGTTTGGTGCGTGCATTTCTAAAGCCTTTAAGTGTGCATCATGATTAAAGCTTGTTTTATACAATCTTCAACATGCTTTATGTCGTGCATGTACTTGATAGTTCATACTTTTTTTAGAAAGTAACAGTATGACCTACACGTCTTTTAGCTGTAAAATATTTACTGTTTTTGTGAAGTAACAGTTCATTTCTTATATTGTTAGTAACATTTATATTTGTCATGAGTGCCCTGAAGCACCACTAGAGGGTACTCGCTTCACTTCACCTTCCCTGGGACTCTTTCTTCCCTGGGACTTCTTTCTTTTTTTCACCTTGTCCTGTTTCTCCGTCTCTGTGATTGTTCGCTGCCTGCCTCGACCTTTTGCTTCTGTTTCTTGATTACGAGCTTGCCTTGCCTCTGTTTTATCTGTCTGCCTGTTATTTTGACCCTGCCTGCTGACCTTTGAGTAAAGTTTGCGCGCATGGATCCGAGCTTGTCCGCCACAGTCATTACAATTTTTATCTTATTTTTCCCAATAAAATGTGAGGATCAAATATGATACATCAATCGTATTTTGAGTAGCGTGTATTTGTATCTCTCATTAATAACTGTTTTGCATGTTTGCATCATTTAGCCCTCACAAATAAAAAAAACAGAGCTTTGATCACAAAACTAAGCAGTTCAATATAATGGATTATATGTATATATATAACGGATTAACGTGACTCGTCTTTGCCCCTCTATTTAAAACTCTTCTGAGAACCAAGAGAATGACGTATCTTATACAAATCATTTTGCGAATTGCTTCAAAAGACATAAAATAATGAAAAGTTGTATAAACTGTTTTTTATGATACTTTTATCCTAGCAGCCTAACAGTACCAATCCCCATTCATAATACAAAAACAAGTTTAAAGCTTCTGCTGTTTCTGAAGAGGAAATAACGTTATTGTGAAACACAGCAGTGAGTAAATGATGCTTAAATCTTCAACTATTCCTTATATAAACAGAGAGTTCTATAGTAACCTATGATAAAGATCCATCAGATAAGTTGTTAAGAGCTGCGTCACACCACACCCACATTTCCCTGTATTCTCCTTGCATGCTGTAGCCTGCAGGTTAGAAAAAAGACACGGGAAAATTGGTGTGTTGAAATATTAGGGAGGAGAAAGGTTGGGGGTGGAGTAAATACGAACATGTATCTAGTAGTTAGTGACAGAAAGAAGCAGCTGGACATTTATAAGTGTGCTTGATTGCTATAGTACATAAAATAGAGATTTACAGAGAGATCGCAGAAGTAGCAAGATTTTTTTTTGTATTTTGGTGGAAAGAAGAAGTGGAAAGAAAAAGAGGACAGCACATAACCTAACCAGCTCCATCCGCTCACTTCACTGGGAACACAGTTCAGTCATTCGGATCTAATCAAGTGAACTGGTGAGTTACAAGAAGATCTTTGATTTTGTTCTCTTTTTTTTGTTACTTTATTTGTCTCTTTTTATCATTTTCCAGTTCTAAATTCAATAAACTAATCCTTACAGAAAAGCATGGCAGTCTTTCCACTTACTTCTCATAATCAGCCCATTTTCCATCTCCCTCTCTCTGTTGCAACTGTGCCCAGTTTCTGAATTTCAAACATCTTTGAGGCTCTGAGCTCAGCATTGAGCACAATCAGGCATGACTTTTGTGACAGCACTGCAGACTGGACAATCTTGTCATTAACTGTACTGATTTAATAAAACCTGCTCACTATGGTTCAGTTTGTATACCCTGCATTATATGTTTCTTTAAATTCCTTGCTTTATTTTTGTGGGTTTTTTCCAATTCGACTATAATGTTTAATTTTCAAAATAGTCTTTTTTCTTGAAAAAAGAAAATAAAATAAACAGATGATAATACTTTAGTATAGGGACCAATTCACTATTAATCAGTTCAAGTTGCTTATTAGCGTGCGTATTGTCTGTTTATTAGCACTTACAAAGCACACTTAATAAGCAGCAGTTTAGGAGCTTAATAAAGTAAAAGTCCTACTTAATGGTTTATTAATGGGGAAAACTGAACTTTAATTGCACTTTCAATTTTAATATTGGTCACACTTTATTTCAAGTTTCTTTCCAGATGAATCAGTGTGAGGATATGTGATCAATGATATTACAGCAACAGTGGCATTCCTCGTAGTTGAGGTAAATATCACACAGCATGTTGTAGCAAGTTTTTGTTTTTTAATCACTACTTGCAGATTACAAGTGAAATACGTTCACGGTTGCTCACACTTTATTTGCCTTTGAGGGAAGAATTATAAAAGGAGAGGTTTGGTTTTTTTACTTACAGGAAAATACTATTACAGTCTTCATTTTGGTTGTTGGATTACAAATTTATAAAAGGTTAAATATAGGTTCCAATATAATAGTATAGCATGGTAAAATTATTGTGTTTTACATGCTGAGGTTAAAGATGATGACATTCTAAGAAGATCACGTAAGGCAGCCCAGGTGCTGAAACATTTACCTTTTGTCTTTATGTACATCCTGACCATCAGGTTTAGTGTGAATGCTAAGCTCAAGGTAGAGCTGTGCCTTTTGTTTCTATGATAATGTGAAGGTATTGGCGATACTGTGAGGCTGATTGGAATATAACAGCATTTGAATGACACTTTCATGCTGATAAGATCAAGGCTGGTTGCTGAGCTGATTTCTGTAGGCTGCATTTGCTTGCTTTGTTTAGATGGTCTCCTCTTCTATGTACCCCTCCCCCTTGAAAGGAATAAACTGTACTGTGCTAAACTATTGTTAGATTTTGATGCCTGCAGCGATCCATGGAGAGTTCTCAATGAAGATTAGCTTCTGCTTAAAAAAATATCATAACATCTCTTGGTCTCTGCTTTGATGAGAAAAGTTTCCACAGCACAGCACTTGTGTAATGTTTAATTTTATTGTGTCACACACTTTTTTTGTGTGTGTTACTCACTGTTTCTTTGTAGTTATTGTTGTTACAGATATAAATGCATTTTAGATCAGCTTTGAATAACATTGCTCTCTGATTGCACCAGATTTTTTGACGCCTTCCAAATGGGATCAGATAATGGAACCAGCTCCTTTGAGAATGAGACAAACACTGAAAGCATCTTAAGCAACAAAATCTCTGTTGCCTTTGGGGCCCTCATCCTCAGCATCGTCTTCCTCCTGGGTGTTCCTGGCAACCTCTTCATTATCTGGAGCATCCTGGCTCGTGCCCGCAAACGCTCCGTCACTACCCTGCTCATCTTCAACCTGGCTTGTGCAGACGGTGGCCTGATGTGCCTGACGCTTTTCTTTATAATATACCTAGCCAAGCAGAACTGGATATTTGGAACTGTCATGTGCAAGCTGCTTTTTTACTTGTGCAATGTGAACATGTATGCCTCTATTATGATCATTATGCTGATGAGTCTACAAAGACTAGTGGCAGTAATGTGGCCCACATACTTGACTGCCTGCACCCGTAGACGGACAGTTTTACTTGTGCTCGGGGGATTGTGGATTGTCGTATTTCTTTTGGCACTTCCTGTTTTAAAATTCAGACAAACACAGAAGAAAGGGAGCAACGGAAAGGACCACACTGTGTGTGCCACTCATCATGAGAATCCACAGCATGTAAGTGTCTTTGGGGCACTAATATATAAAGCAAACTACTCAGCACTACTTCATAAATCTCTTATCAAACCACAAACTTGCCTTATTTTATAGATTTGTTTGGAAAAAGATCAAGGCACAAGCTACTTAGGTGTTTAAAAAAATGAAAAAAAAAAAAAATTAACTATTTCAATCCCTATTTCCAAAATATAATTATTTTATTAATACCAAATGGTTTTTTTAAAGAATATACAGTTTAATTGCTTATAATAATTAATCTGTAATCATTTACTCAACCTTGAGAAGAAATTCATACAGATTTGGATCTACTTAAGGGTGAGTAAATGATGACAGATTTTTCAGTTTTGGGTGAACTGTTTTATGTAAACTGATTTAAGTAATACTTATAGTTTGTACAGGGGACTACTGGACAACTGGGGGCCTTTCAATTATATTGAAAATGGCTTCAGAGGACTTCAATATTAATATTAACAAATGGATGACTTTGCTTATGCTTTACACAATTCCATAAGTCATAAGTTATTATCTTTTATCAACAGACTGTATTTCAATACACACTTGAAACGGTGGTGGGCTTCCTGGTGCCATATGTGATCATAGTCAGCTGTTATGTGTGTATCCTTCGCCGTCTCAGACAGACAAAGTTCAAGAGAAAGACACGGAGTGAGAACCTTATTCAAGCCATTATTGTGACGTTCTGCATTTTTTGGCTTCCTTACCACTGTATTAATATAGTACAGGTAAGTCATATTTATTTCAGTCTGTCTTTGGTAATCTTTTTCCAAATCTTCCTAAGCAAAATGTTTGAATTATCATTTGTCCTCCGATCAGGTGGCAGCAGCTCTTACATCAGATGAATCACTCAAAATAAGGTGAGCATTTATTTATTTTGTTATAAGTTCCACAGATATTTCTCCAAATGCCAAGAGAACCATATTGACCACATCTGTCTATCCCCAGACTTGATGGCTATTGGATGCCCAGCCGTGCTGTTACGTCAGCTCTGGCTTTTATCAGTAGTTGTGCCAATCCTGTCCTCTATGCCTTTGCTGGGCGCTCCTACATCAAAGCTGATGGCCTGGCATTCATGGCCAGACTCTTTGAGGGCACAGTCTTGGACTACGGTGTACGGAAAAGCCATCAGAACAGAGATGTCATCAGGCTCTAAACCTCATTGGAGTGTAGAGACATAAAAATGAATCTTAGACAATTGGATACTTACGCATCAGTCTGGGGTAGTGCAAGACCAGAGTCCTCATGTGAGACTGGATTATTAAAAATTATAGCAAGCAAAAAAAAAAAAAAAAAAAAAAAAAACTTGCTATACAAACTGCATGTGCTCCGATTGGCAACAAAAAGATTATGGAGGATATTTACCATTTATTTATTTACCTCATAACTCCCCCAACATCCCGCTGCCCTGAATGTTGCTCTCTCAATGGCTGTAGGTAAACACCGATGTTATTCAGTCAGAACACATTCACACAGGATGATTTTGAATCGCTGACAGGTGATTTCGGCATTTATCTGCGATTTCTCAAAACCTGTCGGAGAGTTGGAAGTCAGGCCCAAAATCATGCAGTCTGAACTCAGCATAAGCCTCAAGTTCAAGTAGCACATTTTTATAATCATGCCTTAGAGGAAAAAAGCCCAGGGTTTTTAAAATTAGATTTAACACCATTATAATTGGGCTAGATGCAGTTTCTGTAATAAATCAGCCTTCAAGCTTGTAGACTGCAGACATAAAATAACCCCTATATTGCATTGCCATTACATTGTATTAAAAAAATAAAAAATTGCATTGCCTCTTGTAATTTTGTACAAAACATTGCATAAGTTAAAGGTGTACAACACTAACAGGACTGGAATAAGTAATTAGCAAACAATCAGGTACTTTAGAGTCACACTGTGCACTCATTGTTGAAAGAGCAAATTCATACAGAAACCAAAGCTTTATAAGCATTCTTGTTGGACATTTCAGTTTAAAATTCAATTTATGCATAAATGGAGGGCATGTTAACTACAAAGACTTCCAACTAAAGAACATCCAGTTTATTTTTATAGCCCATTTTAGGCCATTGACAGTACACGATTCACACCATTTCTTTTGAAAATTTATTGCTACATTTTCAAATTACATTGCAGTATATTGAAGGCATATTTGAGTAACAAAATGGAAAGCAAACACATACACCATACAATTATATAGCACTCTTCTGTAAAATAATTATCTACAGTAAAACAAAAGGTCAGGGTTTAATCAGGAATACCTATTTAAAGAAAAAGAAAAAAAGGAAACGGGATTAGCAATACAGAGACAACACAAAAGGCAGAGATTTCAGTCCGAATTCTCTTTATTAGAAACAAAGTACCTTATTCAACACTATCCTGGTTTCAGTCGCAAAGGTATCTGCAGAATATTATTGATGTTGTTAGAACAAGCATAGGCCACTAAATTGAGGTGCATTTTCAATTCCATTCTTTTAGTCAGAGCATGTTAACAAATCACTGGGTATCAGAAACACGGACCCACATGCAACTCATCACAATAAAGACATTTGCTTGTACTAGATACAAACAAGATTTGCACTCACCTCATCCATAAATTCGGTCCCTGTAAAAAAGTAAAACACGTATTACTACAAAAAAAAAAAAGAAAAAAAAGAAAAAAAGTTTCTCTGAAACACAGAAAGCCTGACCTCACCTTATTCAGCACGTTAATGCTTTCAAACATGTCAGAACATTTAGACTAATCAAGGCTTATTTCTTACTTCCAAGTAGTTTTTTTTTTTTTAAATCAGAGCGTGCTACTCACTGGTTATAAACAAGGACTATCATGCAATTCATACCTCAGCGGGAAATTAGCTCGCTCAAGGCACGCGAGATTTGATGTCACCTCATGTCCATAAACGCGGGTTCCTGCAAGCAAACGGAAACGCTGTATTTTAGAACTAATTCCGCGACAATCCAACATATCACCGCTTTATTCCGCCACTTTAACCAGTCAGTGCAGTAAGTTTGTAATCATCAGCTTCAGGTGAAACACGGACTGCAAAATCATCATGTCTTGGCTGAGCAGCGGCTGACTCGATACAGGCTATAATTATATAGTTGGGCTTATATTACACATGGCATCTGAAAGTCGTTAGAAAAAGCAGAAGCACCTGCCAATCCGGCAAGCAAAAGTTCCCTAAATTAAATGACACATTAGCTTTCAGTACTCCAATGGAATAGGAAAAAAGGGTGAACTTACAGAGTACAGTCCAATGAGTCCAGCACACCGGTATGGTTGGGAAAAGACCTCCTTTTACGTTTTACAAACCGCGAAAACAAAAATGCATGGAGCAGCAGGCTAAAAAATTACATTTACAAAATATACATGCTAAAAACGACATAAACTTAAATAAATTAACGTTTAGGTATTAACAAAAGCGCATTCAAAACCACTTATTCGGCGACGACACACTAATGTAACTACTCCTGGAAACGTCGCCAGCAAAGAGGATGAGTCTCTGGCAAGAGGTCGTATTTATCTGCTAATCAACCACGTGTTTGTACAGGGGAAGAGCGCTTCCGGTTGCGCCACTACCTACCCCCACAAATTATTATTCACTGGATGAGAGCGAACTCATTTAGTTCAACCACACAAGATATGTATGCAAAATCTTTGATTAATTCTTATATTATAATTATTGTCAGCAGACATAGTATGACGCATTTAATAGTCATTTTGAATGCCCAATACATTACAATAGTTGTCTTAAAAGAGAATTATTTAACAAAAAAGTGCTTTAACCATGTCATATTTGTAATATCATATTACTAATTTCTACGTAATAGCACTGATACATTTAAAAGGTTGAGTACAATATTGCTGATTTGAAAGAAAGTAACCTGCCGCCCTTATCAACATGGCTGCGGTTACATTCCAGTCACGCGGTGAACATACAACACTCTCTTTGATTGGTTTAACCTCCGTTGGAAGAAAGATGTAAAAGAAGTGGATTTCTGCAAGTTGTCGGGATGGGGGAGCTAGGCAAACATCTCCGGGAAAAGATTATACATGTTATATAATGATTTAAAATTATTTTAAATCTTTTTAATAAGATATGAAATGAAGGAAAACTGCCTGATGCCTGGAAGCATGGGATTATAGTACCAGTAGTCCTAAATTAACCTAGAAAGGATAAATATAATCCCATTAATTACAGACCTATTGCATTAACTTCTAATCGTAAAATACTGGAAAAAAATATTATATATATGCTAAATTATGTGTTAGAAGCAAAAGGACTTATTTTACCATATGAGAGTGGATTCTGTGGGGAAAGGAATTCGATGGATGCGGTCTTAAGTCTAGAAGCTGATGTCCGGAGAGCACAAGCAAACAAAGAAGTATTGATTGCAGTTTTATTTGATACTGAGAAAGCATATGATATGCTTTGGAAAGAGGGGCTTATAATTAAACTTGAAGGTATGGGAATTGGAGGTAAATTGTACAACTGGATCATGAGTTTTCTGTTTGATAGAACAATACAAGTTAAGATAGGAGCAGAATATTCCAGGGTATATAAGATAGATAATGGAACACTTCAAGGAAGTGTATGCAGTCCAGTGGTTTTTAATATTATGATTAATGACATATTTAGAAATGTTAAAGGTGACATAGGAAGGGCACTGTTTGCGGATGATGGGGCAATATGGAAGAGGGGACGTAACATTGAATGTGTTGCGAAAAAATTACAAAAAGCTATTTATGATGTAGAGACATGGGTGAATAAGTGGAGTTTTCAACTGTCTGTGGCTAAATTTCAAGTCATTGTTTTTAGTAAAAAGAAACATGTGTCAGATGTTACGTTGAAGCTATATAAACAGGAATTGGAGATAGTGCCAGTAGTTAAATATCTTGGGGTATGGATGGAATCTAGATTGACTTTTGCTATACATATTAAAAAGTTATTTAAGAAGTGTAAAGGAGGAATAACATATTACGGTGTTTATCAGGAGTAGATTGGGGTGCAAGTAGGGTTTCCCTAAAAAGAATTTACAATACATTAATTAGATCAAGTATAGATTATGGTAGGATTATAAAAGGGTTTGCATCTGAATCATTAAGAATATTGAAGCAATTCAGAATCAAGCTTTAAGAATATGTTGTGGTGCTTTTAGAACATCTCCCATTGCAGCTATGCAGGTTGAAGTTGGAGAGCCCCCACTGTATCTTCGTAGGTATTAATTAAGAATGAATTATTAGATTAATATTAAAGGACAAAAAGCAAGTCATCCAGTTAAAGCTGTGTTAGAAGAATGCTGGATCATGAAATGGTTGACAAAATGGCAAAGCAAGCCCTAAATAATAGCAAGGAAGATTTTATAAATAATGAATGGCAGAAAGCATGGGACAGTGATAATAAGGGTAGACATCTGTATAACATACAACAGCAGGTAGGTAAAGGAAGAGAACAGACTGCAAATAGGAGATAAGATATTATTATTACTTGAATCAGAATAGGACATTGTGGGTTAAATCATTATTTATTTAAAATTGGAAGACATGAAACAGGTAAATGTAAATATTGTGGTCAATCAGAAACAATAGAGCATGTTTCGATAAGGTGTAAAAAATATGAAAAAGTAAGACTAGATTTTATCAAGGTGTTAAATAGAATGGGCATAAATACTCTTAGCATATAATATTTTGAAAGATAACACTGAACAATCTAAAGTATTTGATTTAATTATTACATTTCTAAAAGAAAGTGAAAAAGCAGGAAGAATTTAGAGAATTTTTTATTTTATTTTATATTTTTTATTTTTATTAATATACTTAATGGGGCTCCACACTCCAGTCCTGTTGGTGGCGGTAATACACCAAAAGTTGGTTTGCCAACCGCCATAAAACAATACAAGAAGAAGAAGTTGTCTGGATAAACGGACTGTACTTTGGTAATGCACCTAAAGTTGGTTTGCCAACCGCCATAAAACAATACAAGAAGAAGAAGAAGACGTTGTCTGGATAAACGGACTGTACTTTACAAGCACAATGAGAGTTGTAATAGGTATAATCACCTAAATTCATTTTTGCGTTGTCAGTGCACGATAGTGTAATGAAATACCTCATTTTGAGTGTTGTGTGTAACACTGCAATATGAACATATGTCTGTTATATTTAAATATCCCGTGACTTTCTTTGAACGAATGAAATCTTGTTCTTCTGGCATGCCTGAAGTAATTTATTGGTTACTGCATAAAAGCGAATTTAATTTTGCTAGAGGTGATCTGTTTTGTAAGACCGTGCTTGAACAGCGCATGCGTGTCAACACGTGCGCGGGATGTTTGCAAACACTAGTATGTGAAAGTGTCATCAGTCGGTTCACATTGCTGTACAATATGTGAAATACACCCAAATTCCATTCTCGCTGAAAAAATAGCATATGCTAGGTATGTTTTGATGCTGCAAGGGACCAGCATTAGCATAAAAACATACCTAACCAACATATGCTGTTTTTTTCAGCAGGGTTAGTTGGTATACTGTAAATAAAGTCATTTTACATCTCTAACCCCCCAACCACCCCCTTTCATGTCTTACAGCATATGCTCATTTTTGTTTGTAACATTAATAAAGGTTTATTATTTCATCTTTTTCATTTTCAGGTGGAGGATCAGGGTTTGTGGGTCGTGAGCTGACACGTTTGTTGAAAAGCAAAGGTCATGAAATAACATTTATATCCAGGCAGCCTGGCCCTGGAAAAATAACTTGGGTATGGTTTACCTTACATTAACGATTGTACTGATATGCGTTAAAGTTGACTTTAATGAGCTTAACCAAGAGTTAATCTGTTTACTTGAAGTACAGACCAGAAACCAAAGTAATACCTTAATGAACCCATTTACAATACTATTTAGTATCATAGTGGCAATAATGCATTTATGCCCTGAATTTGTAATTTCCTGCTCTTGAGTCATTCATGTTTGATATTAACATACCTCTTAAGCGTAAAGTTAAAATGTAAATGTTGCATTTTGGTTTCCATGTCCTAACAGGCGGATGTAGAGTCAAGAGGCCTACCGCCATGTGAGGGTGCAGTGAATCTAGCAGGGGAGAATATTATGAATCCTTTAAGATGGTAAGGATAATTTTTCTAAGTGATGATGTATATAAAAAATGACATTAAAATAATTAGATATTCTTGTTAACATGGTCATTGTAATATAATTGAATGGTTTCTCTAGGTGGAATGAAAGTTATAAAAAGGATCTGATCTCCAGCCGAGTAAACACGACCAGAATTCTTGCCCAAGCTATTGCTGCTTCACCTACTCCACCGCATTCATGGGTGCTTGTTACAGGAGCAGGTGAATGAGCAAAATAGACAAAATGTTATATATTTAGTTTTAAATAATGATTTATGTTCTTGTAGGGTGACCATATGTGCCATTTTCCCAGGATGCATCCTGGCCAGGATTTCTATATTGCTTAAAAAATCTAGGTTTTGGATTTGTTTGCCTGTGCAGACCGATCGGTGTATGACATTGGTTCCTTATGTTTTAAAGACGCTCTGGAGGTACTTTAAATCAAAGCAATATAGAAATCCTGGCCAGGATGCATCCTTGGAAAATGGCACATATGGTCGCCCTATGTTTTTGTCTCCTCTATACTGAATTTGAACAGTTAAAAGAAAAAAAGTCAATTAAACAGAATAATTTTTCTGACTACAGTTATTTTTTATAATGTTATTTTAAAGCAGATTTTACGTGCAGCTTTTCTCTTGATTTTGTCTTCAGCGTGTTATAAACCTAGTCTTCAAACCCAATACACCGAGGAGAGTGAATGGACACCATTTGACTTCCTGTCTCGTTTGGTGAAAGAGTGGGAGGCGGCAGGGCAACTTCCTGAAAACAGCGCTAAAAAAACAAGACAAGTGATTATTAGACCAGGTCAGTCTAAATAAATGTCTTTCCAGAGTTCCAGATCTCATCTGCAATGTACTGCTTTGTGAGCATAAGAGACTCAAAAACAGAAATATATCTTGCATAATTGTGTACTTTCTTCCACTCACCCTCAGGTGCAGTGTTAGGGCGTGATGGTGGCGCCATGAAAAAGATGTTACTTCCCTTCTGGCTTGGCTTGGGTGGGACGCTTGGCTCAGGACGACAGCCCTTCCCTTGGATCCATGTGTCAGATCTTGCTGGCATTATCGCCCATGCCTTGGAGCCCAAAGAAGAGCCATTCACAGAGCCAGAAGTATTTAATGGAGTTGCGCCTGCACTAAATACCAATTTTGAGTTCACTAAGGAATTGGGCAGGACTATAAAAAGACCCACTATCTTCCCTGTGCCTGGCTTTTTCTTAGATGTCTTCCTTGGTTCTGAGAGAGCTGTCATTCTTACACAAGGACAGAAAGTGGTGCCTAAGAAAACTCTTGAGTCTGGCTTTGAGTTTCGATACCCAGATCTTACCTCTGCTTTAAAAGAAATAGTTGGAAATTAAGTAATAATAATAATAATAATAAGAAGAAGTAATAAGAAGAGACCTGAGGAGATTTACAAGTTAAATATATTTCTCTTAATATATTAATTTAAATGTAAGTTAAGCATATGAAAAATAAAGCTTGCTTGTACTTGCTTAATGCAGATTCTCAGAAATACATTTGCTCCTTTGTCTGTTCCCCTTTAAGGATTAATCATATTTGTCTGCGTGTACAAAATGAGCACTTCATTTGTAAATAAATGTTTTACAACAAAACTGTAAATTGTCCAGCTGTGGTATATTCCTTCATTATCACAGCAGATGTTATGATTTTGAGTGGCTATATTTTGCTCATTAGTCTGATACATGGGGTCATCCACACGGAACATTTACATATTTTTCTGCAAACACTGCTTTCAGAACAAATGCACATCAACACATGATAAAATCTATATATGGACACAATTCACGTACATAGTTTATTGTTAGATATACTTTATGAGCTTCGTAAGTGATGGATAACATTACTGACAGCTGTAAAACTATAGAAATATGACAATAATAAATGTTGCTTACCTCAGTATGAATCATATTTATATAGAGCACGAAAGTAAAACTTGGAAGTGGTAGCTGAAAGCTTTACTATCCAAAAAGCCTCACATATAGGCCTATAAAATTACTCAAAATACTACTTGGATGTTGACTTTTCCGGTGTAGTATAGTATACTCCATGTAAAACTATAAAAGAAATTCTTACTTTTATATTTATTGTGCATGGAAATCTGTGATTTAAAATAAAACGTGCAAAAGTGTTTAAATACGGTGGATATTTTAAATGTACAACTTTTATTCTATTTTCGTTTAATCCAAATGGTTTATGTATTATTTTAACAATTTTTTTCTGCTTGTTTGAATAGTATTTTCTCTTTTGTTTATCTTTAATATAGAGAATTTCATAATTTAATGCTTAAAACGATGCATGTTTAGAAAAAAAATGGTTCATGGATACGTCATGCATCAACTACCCAATCACTTTTAAATCATTTACATAAACACCACCCTTCTTAACCCGTTCGGCCGAGAATAGTGTGCAATATTCGTACTAAAAAACAAACAATTATCTGCGAAACGAAGCTGTCCTGAAATGTTTTACAAACATAAGCTTTGTAAATGTTTTAGCTTGTTAATGTTTCACCACTCTATATGACTAACCGTCATTGTAAAGAGTCGCGCAGTCGAGAGAGTAAATATACAACCGCAGCCTACGTCACACCTCAGAGCGGAAGGAAGCTCACTGTAGAGGTCACATGCTGAGTGTTTATCACTCGACCAATCACCTCGGGGAAGGTCTGAGACAAGAGCCAATCGCTGTCCTAGCAGGACATCATCTGAACAGA
>JAUYWG010000032.1:14519000-14537762 GCA_034779775.1 Enteromius afrohamiltoni
GCTGGCGAATGAGTTCAATGTGTGAGCTAGTACAAGATACTAGAACCCAATTCAGACTACTCTCCCTCCGCTCTTTTTCGATAGTGTCTTAAGAATTTAGTAAACAAGGTGAAAGGCAATGATACTTACCCGCTGCGCTTCTATTAACCACAAAGCCACATGGCATCTTGTACATTTAACATACGCTCGACTGCCTAGTAAATACATGTTTATTCACGATTATCAAAACCAACAGTAAATTAGATAAATTACTTGATTAAATAACAGTCCCTATGAATGCATGGATGTATGTATCAGACAGCTCATGAGGTCGTCGGCAATGCGACTTCAAAATATATCCGTCTAGAAACAAGCTCAGTGCTCAGTTCGTTCCCAGACAAAAGGTCCGCGCTAGTCTACTTTTCGCGCCATCCAGTACAGCGATACAGTGATCCTAAATCTTAGGTAGGTGCCGAAAACCATTTAAATAGTGTGATTTCACATTTACATTTTAATGTATATAATGCTGTAATTTTTCTCCAAAGCTGTTTTGATGCAGTGTCTATGAGACGGTAAAGAGGAAGTAAATAAAAACTCAAATGAGTCACCACATATTCATTCAGCACGTTTTTGGATAATTCAGTTCATGTAATACTTGCGTAATACGCAAACCATAATGTACGGAAACATTTCCTCTCATTACAGCTGTTTTAGGAAAAGCATGCGACGGACAAGGAGTTGCCGGGGCAAGTCTGTGTCGGATTCAGACAAGACAAGTATGAATGCACTTTCATCAAACAGGCTAAAATAGCTCAAAGTTTCATAACCAGCATTTAAAGTGCGTTTGTCATGCACTGAAAACTGACAAATATTTCACATTCGCTCTAACGGTTATTGCTTTTTTTTTTTTTTTTTTTTTAAAGTGCAAATCCTCAGCCACACCAACTTGATCGCATTTAATCTCTAATAATTTTGTATAGGTGTGACAGATTTAGTTTTCATATTTCACATAATGAATGTCTGAATATTTTATTATTTTCAGTTTGGCAGTGGAAGGGGGATGAGGATGAGTGGGAACCGTATCCTCCAGAGGTCTGTGTCCAGCTGGATACAGCAAAGCAGGCCGGTGAAAAGTCAGTGTCACTGGCAATCGGGCCTGGTTATGTAGTGGATCTTGTGAAAATGACTCAGACTAATACTGTCTCCAAGTATAAACGAAAAATACGCCTTCAGAAAGTGAAGTCTGGTATGTCTGTGTGTACCTGTGTCTGATGTTGCATCAGTATTGTCCACTGAAACCTAATAGCTAGTTATTTATTCCATTGCAGAAGATGCAAATGCTTTGAATGAAGAAAATGGAGCTGGGGGTGTTGTTCAGGTTAAAGCAGAAAAAGAGGAAGAAGAGGAGCAACCAGTTTCCAAGAAGAGACATGAAGAAGGCAGGAGTCAGAGAGCAAAAAAAGCTAAGCCCGTTGTAAAAAAAGAGATTGAAGGTGATGCTTCTTTAGAAGATCAACTTTCTTTGACTTTTCATTTTGTCTGACGTTTTCAATCCCTGTCAGATTGTGACTACTTTCCTCCATTAAATTCTTATTGGACAAAAGTTGTCCTTTAATTGAATTTAATAAATTATATATATATAGATTGAATATCTTTCACTCTTAAATGTATCACATTATATAACAACTATTCAAAATGTTGCTGATTTTTTCCCCCTCCATGTTCTGTAGAAGAGGTTGTGAAGACGGTAATTATGAAAGGAAAAGCCCCGGTTGATGCAGAATGCAAGGCTAAAATTGGAAAGGTAATTACTTTAAATGAGTCATAGGTTCATGTGAAGTGAAATTACAGTACAGTTTTTGACTATTGTGTAATAATAAACATCCCTATTCTTTTAAATATAGACTTTGTTTACTTCAATGCATTCTTCTCATTAGATTTTCTGTTATTCACAGGCACACGTCTACAGCGAGGGGACTGATGTATATGATGTAATGCTGAATCAGGTAATTCTTAAACATACAACATTACTCTTCAAAAGTCTTTGTGTGAGTCTCTTATGCTTACCAAGATTGCATTTATTTGATTAAAATAAAAACTCATTGACCCTAAACTTGTGAACGGTTGTTTTTTACGAAAACGAAGTGCAGCATATGGCATTTTATGATATTCTTTTTTTTCTTTAAACTGTTGCAGACTAATCTTCAGTTCAACAATAATAAATATTACCTGATTCAGCTTCTTCAGGACGACAGTGGAAAAGCTTACAGTGTTTGGATGAGGTGGGGTCGAGGTATGTACCAAAACACCGTAGATGCTCTTCCCCAGACTGCCATTTATTGTCATGGCTTTTTCATATTCTTGTTGTCTTTTTGTCTTCAGTGGGTAAAGTAGGACAGAACAGCCTGGTTAACTGTGGGGGGAATCTTGCTCAGGCCAAAGACACCTTCAAAAAGAAGTAGATTTTTAAAATTAATTAATGTTATTTTACTTTTGTAAGATATAAGTAAGATTTTGTTTATAACCTGCTTATATGCAGATTCTTTGACAAGACCAAGAATGAGTGGGAGCATCGAGCACATTTTGAAAAGGTTGCAGGAAAATATGACATGGTATTTGTAGACTACAGCACTGAGGACCAGGTGAAAAGACCTCAATATCACATGATCCATTGCTCTGTATTGCATTTATTGTATTCCTCATTATGGTTATACTGTATATAGACCTAATTTTCCTTTGATCAGGAGAAGGACAAGGCTGTGGTATCCTCTCCTCCTGAAATGAAGCCCTGCCAACTTAACAGCAAGGTCCAGTCTCTGCTAGAGCTCATATGTGACCTTAAAGCCATGGAAGAGTGTGTGCTAGAAATGAAGTTTGACATCAAAAAAGCCCCACTTGGTGAGTGTGTGTATTTGTGTAACAAACCGATGGAATGGATCATTGACAGTGAGTACGAAAGTATTCAGACCTTTCACTTTTACACTTTTCACTCTTTGTTATATTACAACCGTTTGCTAAAATCATTTAAGTTAATTTTCCCCCTCAATGTACACACAGCACCCAATATTGACAGAAAAACACAGAATTGTTGACATTGTTGCAGATTTATTAAAAAAGAACAACTGAAATATCACATGGTCCTAAGTATTCATACCCTTTTTTGCTCAGTATTTAGTAGAAGCACCCTTTTGATCGAACAGTCTTTTTGGGAAAGATGCAACAAGTTTTTCATACCTGGATTTGGGGATCCTCTCCAGTTGGATTGCCAGGTAGGATGGTAAACGTTGGTGGACAGCCATTTTTAGGTCTCTCCAGAGATGCTCAATTGGGTTTAAGTCAGGGCTCTGGATGGGCTATTCAAGAACAGTCACAGAGTTGTTGTGAAACCACTCCTTTGTTATTTTAGCTGTGTGCTCAGGGTCATTGTCTTGTTGGAAGGTACCGTAACCTTCGGCCCAGTCTGACGTCCTGAGCACTCTAGAGAAGGTTTTGGTCCAGGATATCCCTGTACTTCATCTTTCCCTCGATTGCAACCAGTCGTCCTGTCCCTGCAGCTGAAAACCTGCCACCACCATGCTTCACTGTTGGGACTGTATTGGACAGGTGATGAGCAGAGCCTGGTTTTCTCCACACATACCGCTTAGAATTAAGGTGGGAATGCATCTCTGGAGCTCAGCCACAGTGATCTTTGGGTTCTTCTTTACCTCTCTCACCAAGGCTCTTCTCTTTGAGTTAAAACAGAGTTAAATATATGACTGTAGGAGGGAAGCAAAGGGTCTGAATACTTAGGACCCTGTGATATTTCAGTTTTTCTTTTTTTAATAAATCTGCAAAAATGTCAACAATTTTGTTTTTCTGTCAATACGGGGTGCTGTGTGTACATTGAGGGAAAAAATGATTTAATGATTTTAGCTAAAAGTGATTTTCAAGCTAAAAAACACAAACATTTTTATGATAAAATTGCAAATGAAAATGATTTATTTTACTTTTTGAAAAACAAGGAAAACTGACAACAGAGCAAATTAGAGCCGGCTATGCCTCTTTGAAGAGGATTGAGGAGTGTTTAAAGAAAAAGAAGAGTAATAAGGAACTCTTGGATGCATGCAACCAGTTTTACACTCGTATCCCCCATGACTTTGGGTAAGTTATACTACCATTCAAGGCTTTGGGTCAGTTATATTAAATAATTAATTAATGCTTTTATTTGTCACAGATACATCAGTTGATCAAAAGTGACGTTTAATGTTTAAAAAAGTACATTAATATAGAATAATTAGAATAACATTTTTACAAGAAAAATCTAAAAGTGCTACAGGAATCATAGTAAAAATGTTTAAAAATGTATGTTTTTAGACCCTTTATAAAAACATCAGTCCTTTGTGGAACCCTCAGTCGTTAAGGGAAGGCATTCCATAAGCTAGGGGGTGCCGCGCAGAAGGCTATCCCCAATGGAGCGTGTTTTAGTCCTAGTGGGTATGTGAATATATATGTGTGTGTTTGTATTTTATATTTGCTGTTCCTGATGTTTATTCAGGTTGCGAACACCCCCCATAATACGCACAGAGGATGAGCTAAAAGAGAAAATTGCTTTGCTTGAGGTGCGACATTGTAATTGCTCCTGCAGTATTTCACAGAATTTGTAATAGAGTTCCATGTTTATAGTCATGTTCTTTTTATCTTTTAGGCTTTAAGTGACATCCAGATAGCAGTGAAAATGGTTCAATCTAGTGTTCAGAACGAAGAGCATTCTTTGGACAGACAGTATCGTTCACTACAATGTCAACTGCAGCCACTGGATTCTAACAGCAATGAATATAAGGTACAGTATGGGACTTAGCTCTTTTATGCCCGAAGCACAATATAATATTAATAGACTTTTGGATGGTGGTAGTTTAGTATGTTTGAGACACAAACTGTCTGTCTTTGTGAAGGTTATAGAAAAGTATCTGCAGTCCACTCATGCACCCACCCATGCTGACTACACAATGACCATTCTGGACATCTTTGCCGTGGAGCGAGAAGGCGAGAAGGACAACTTCTGCTCTGAGATGGAAAACAAGTACTAAAGCTCCTTCCTTACATATATTTTATTATTTGTTTTATGCTCAAGGTGAACAGGAACTCCCTTAACCTCTGGTCTAGTGTGTGCCTCATCTGATTTCACTGAATTACAGCAAACATATTTCAGATAGTACCAGTTGTTGTTGTTGTTGTGGATGCTAGAATGCTCCTGTGGCATGGTTCCCGTCTGACGAACTGGGTGGGAATCCTGAGTCAGGGGCTGCGAGTAGCCCCTCCAGAGGCTCCCGTGACTGGATACATGGTGAGATGCAGAGATACAATGAATCATACGAATAATGTCAATATAATATTGGTTGCCACCATTACTACATTCTCTACAACAATTCAAACCAATATATTTTTTTCCTTTTCCTGCCCCTCAAGTTTGGTAAGGGGATCTATTTTGCAGACATGTCATCTAAAAGTGCCAATTACTGCTTTGCCAATCAGAAGAACAACCAAGGACTCCTGTTGCTGAGCGAGGTTGGTTTTTCTAAACATAAAAAGGTCTGCTCCCACTTTCAGAATATTTGTGTGGAAACTGATACTTTTTCAGCATACTTTAAACGGATACATAGAAAAAGAAAGCATTTATTTAGGGAGTATATTTTAGGAAAAACTGTTAGAGTGATGTAACATGTAGCTAAACTGTTACAGGAAAAACAGTAATTTCAATATTACTTTTAACAGGTTGCCCTTGGGAATAGTAATGAACTTTTGGATGCAGATTACACCGCTGACCAACTGCCTTCTGGAAAACATAGCACAAAAGGCCTGGGGCAGACTGCACCTGACCCAAACAACTATGTTGCACTGTGAGTGCGTTTTGATGCTCGTTTTGATGTTTTACATGATTAAGTGCTGTACTGAAGATTTTCTTGTTTTCTCTCAGGGATGGTGTGATTGTACCCATGGGGCCTTCTGTTAAGACTGGAGTTGGACAGAAGGGAGGTTACACCCTTCTTTATAACGAGTACATTGTTTATAACCCTGCTCAGATAAAGATGAAGTATCTCCTCCGTGTTCAGTTCAACTTTTCTTCGCTGTGGTAAGGCCGAAGGGATTCTTTACATTTAGAACAGTTTTTACAGGTGAAGGACCCTAGATTATAGTTATACGGTTTGCGGCTCATGTGTTTGTGAATTTAAATAGACTTAAACATAATAAATGTCTTTTGTGACTTCTATAGCAATCTGAAGTTCATGAGTAATGTCCGTTGTCATAAATGGAACGATGCACTTATTAAACAAAGCTAAATAAAATAATATTACATTTTCAACTTTGTTTACATTTTTTATTAAATACATGGAACAGAATCTATTGGTTTGGTTGAATGTATATGACTTAATTAAACAGAAGGATAAATACATAGCGGTAAATCAAAAGTGTACAAATGAAAAAGATGATAAATTCAGTGTTTCACAATTGTAGAAATACACCTTTATAAAAAGACATGTTTTGTGAACGGGCTTTGTGAATATTGACACTGTTTAGGTGTAAATCATATTTATGCTTTCAGTGTAATTTGCATATTATATGATCACTTTAAATATAACTGTGTTCTTTTGCATGACTATGTCTATACATAAACATTGCTTTAGTTCATGGTGTCCATTCTAAATCGTAACAGTGTAAAGAAATATCACAATGATATCCATATACAATAACAGCATGTATTTGGGGGATACATAGAAGTGAACACTGCTAGTTTAATAATAGTAAGAATTAACATTTATTATAAAAGCTACAAATAACTAAAGGCTAGTCTAGCACTGGACTATTTATTAAAATATTATAATATTACTCAAAATAAGTGAATTACAGTCAAACAAATTTAAGCACCGTGTATGACCGCCGGAAATACTGGGTGCTGATCTAATTAATATGGCATCATATGTTATCTCTGTGTTAAATTCACTTAATACATGTTAGATTAACAAGTGAAAAAATCTAAATGCCTTTATGAATGAAGGATATGTTTCACACAGGCTAAGATAAGTAGCTTTCACACTGCCAGTGTTCACACAATGTCTTAATGTATTCCTGCAGGACTGTTTGGGCGACGCGTGAATCCAACACCTAGAAAAAAACCCAGGTTTGTCTAGAAAAACTGGTTCATGTACAGCTATTAAAGAAGATGTGGTTTATTTAAGGCCTAGGTATAATTCTCCCTAAAGGAATGTCATTTCAAACGTGTATGCGTGTACCTTTTATTAAGGTGAACTCCATTAAACTTAATCTACAGAGAATGGCTATTTTAAAGCGTGAAATGCTCCTAAATAGACAGTTTATATAACTTGGACATTCTTTAACCGAGCCATCTTTCTTACCTTGAAATATCAGTTATAAAGGCAGCCAATGGTACACTGGCTTCTAAGAAGGCGAGTGGCTTCTCTTTTTTCTCTCGTTCCAATATTGCTTTTTAAATTGTGTAGAAATTTAAGTCTATATAGCTACCACAGCGAAATGCACTAACTTAAATATAGGGGGCTCCAAAGCAACAAAAAACACAAAACTACACACTGTTGCTTCAGCGCGTGCACGTCCTGGTTTTATACCATTCTTTTCTCTCATTCTCTTAGTTAACTTAACATACATGATCACAATGAACTGTGAAAGTGTCATTGTGTTTTCCAAGTTATTGTGTCTTAAGATTCTTTTGAATATTTCTTCCATGCTTACTGGAACACGCAGAGATTTTGAATGACATGAGAAAGGCTACACCCTACAATGAACACATTAGATTACCCTGCCCAGCCACTTATAAAATAATGCACTCTATTTATATGTAATATACATATTACTATTTGTTTTGTTTTTTCTCGCATAGGCAATATGAGTTTGTTGAAATAAACATAATTTATTGATTTAAGCGGTCACATTACAGGGACACACATGTTAGTATTTCATGATTCACATCAGTGGGATATTTATCACATTTAAAACATTTAAAGCATTTACATTGGGCGTAATATTTAGGACTTGCCAAAGGAACTTGTGATCAGTGATTTGTACGATTGCAATTTATAAATATGCCAAAAGAAAATAAAATGTACAGATTGGGAGTGCTACAAGTTATGCATTGTGTATTTAGTTTTTGGAGCCTCCACTCAAAATCAAAAGTATATAGAGGAATATCATAATGATATCCAGATAGATAATTAAGGCACCATAGACGTACTCTTCAGGACTAAGGCTGTATGTTTGTCTGCCCATCACCAGCTGACAGTCCACTGCCAGAAACTACATGAGAAAAAGAAAAACATTGGTAACAGTGAGTTACATATTACATCATACTTTATTTAGTGGTTAGAATGATTAAATGTTAGTTATGCTTTACCAAGGCATAAACGAGAGCTCCCAGACATCCATAGACAATTTGCAGAATGCTGGAGTAGAAAAAGATACTGAAGAATCCAAACATGAGTAAGTCGATGGACAAAATGAGCAGAATGCCATTACAAACTGTGAAGTCCAAGCGAGTCTGAAATGATCACAACAAAGGAAGTTGGCAGAGTAGCTCCATTAATGCTTTTCTGAATTATTCAGGGTTTTCAGAGGTAATTCAGTGCTTTAAATTACATGTAGCTAATTTTAACTTAAAATTAACTGATATCAGATTAATGTAATTTATAGAGAAACTGAACCTACCTGGGCAGAGAAAATGATGATGGTGAATGAGATGACCAGAGTTGATCCTAAAGCGATGATCACAGCAGTTGTGTTGTGGTATGAGGCTACAGTTCCCACCATGTAGGACAGGCTCAGGGTGACCACTGACTGCAGGCAAGAACAGGGCATGTTAGGCCTCTATGAAACAATTCTATAAAAGCATAGCCTATTTTTAAAGTGTTGAGTATTATAACATTGCATTAGGATTTCTGATTCTACAAGCAGCACCACACAAGTATACAAATAATCCATTATAAACAAGTAATTCAAAAAATTCTTTAACATTACAACAAAGATAAAAGTAAATTCCGCTGTGAATATGGAGAAAATTCGATGAGAATTATTCTGTGCAAACAGATATATTAGTGAATGAGGCCTGCTCCACACATCTAATGTAAAAGCTATTCAGGTTATCACAGCTCTTTGGAAAATGCTATTATGATTAGTAATCGCTTTTATATATAGGCCACTGCACCTACAGAGGAAATACAAGCTGTGCCAGTCTGTTGTGGTCACGGAGAGGAAGTAACCAAGTTACAAACTGTAATGGCTGAATTAAAATCCTGGGTCAACCTATATTACAGAATGTCTTGGGTAAACTTATAATGTTAACAGATCAGAGTTTCCCCAAATTTATTTAAGAAATAAGTCAAAAAAACGTATGCTGTTTTCTTTAACAAATGCATATACCATTTTGATAATACACTTATCATCTCCTAAATGTATGCGGTATGTGTATGTGTCAGTCTAATGCACAGCATGAAGACACATATCAATACACAGACACTCACCAGTCCCAGCAGGTTCCAGGGATGTGTCCGGCTGAATTTGGAAAACACAGAAAGGCATAAGCCCACTACTAGAAAGATAATGTAAGAACTGAGGTACACCCAGATGCTGCTCTGAACCGCTTTCTTGACCGTGCTTGAGAAGGTGAACACACAGACCACAGTGAATGTGACCAGTAGCTGAATTGTTACCACACTGAACACCTGTGTGAGTAGAGATGACAATGAGGACCAGCATTTCATAATACAGCTTAATATATACGATGGCATGCAAATCTCACCTTTCTGATAAACGCTTTGCGAATAGTTTTATCCTCAAATGATGAGACAAACAACTGCTCATTCTCAGGAGGAAATACAGCTATTGAAGAAGAAAAATATTGTTACTGTGATGACATTTATGTCATTTGATGGTAATTTTAAGTACATTTTCGATGGATAATTGAGTAAAACAAAAGACCTGCTGGGTCTGGATACGGTTCTTCTGTTTTGATGCCGGTCTCTTCTGGTGGCAGGTTGGGTGGGATGAAGCCGACTGGCCCAGGAACGGGTTGAGGGTACATGTCAGGTCCTGTAGGATAAGGAGGAGGCATGTATGGAGGTGGGGCGTACGTTGCTGCTGTCGCTGCATGGCTGGGGTCATTCTCAGGTGCAGGGTTTCGGCTCTCTATATCGGTCATCCTAAACAAGTGAGTTGTCAGAATGTCAAAATAACAGGAAAAGATTGATCCACTTTGGGGAGGACATTTAAGAGAAAAAAACTGTGCCTAACATCAAAGACATTTTCCAGCACCTACTGTCAATTTTACTTTAATATTTAGATTATCATTTCATTAAAGAAATAATTTAAATATTCTTAGTAATAAAACATTTTATAAAATAAATTATCACATGTAAATTTCATCCTCCCAAAAATGACAATTTTGTCATAATTTACCCCTCATGGTCTCAAAATAGTATATGTAATCAATTTGATCAAACAAAATATTTCTTGCTAAAGCTACTTTTTGTAATGTTCTTTTGGTGCCTTACACAACAAAGACTTTAAATGTTCTTTTGGGAGTCATGTCTCAGACTAATTGCCACATCATGTAATTAATTAGATTAAAATTTGTAATCGCTTACCAGCCCTAATATATATATATATATATATATGTATATATATATATATATACCTTCATTAAAGGTAACTTTATACATTCTCTTAACACTGAGTAACTGCAACTACAACAAGCTGTCATTAAAATGAATAAACTCTTAATATCTTCTAACATTTTATTTTGATGGGTCCACAACATACAATACTGACTATGATAAACTTTGCAAGTATATGTCAATTTATTCAAACCCTTAACCTAACTTAACAGTCTAATCACTGCAGACATGTAGTTGCAAATTAATGAGATTTAGTTGACGTAGTTGCAGAGCTACTTGTAAAATATCTGAAGTGGAATGTCAAATTCTCAGTTGGTTAACTGAAAGCTTATTAAAAAGACAAAAGAGTGCAGCATTAAGCATTGTCTTTTGTTTTCATTTGTATTTGAGTTGAAGTTATCACTTTACTAATCCGTGAAATTAAGTGGAATCTATTTTCTTTTTCATTTAGAACAATCAGTTTCTGCATGCACAAGAATTATATTAATATTTTACATTATTATATTTTAAATAACAGAGAAAAAACACAAAAACTTACCTTGATTCTTTTTCACTCTATGTGTGGTCTGAGCTCTGAGAGATCTCATGTGTTTAACGCCTCACCTTTGTTTCACAGACTGAAGTAGGTTCCACATCCTCTTATTACATAATTTACAAAAAACCCCTCTGTGGAAAATCTGTTGTGAAGTTCTTCATGCAATTACACACAACTGACCAAAGGTTCCTCATGTAAAAGTTCACATAACTGGCTTCCCTTCTCAGTGCCCAATTATTGAACTGGCACATTTCTTTCGACTCCACCACTTAAAAATATTTTTTAATAATTTTTAATTTTCTTGCTGTTATACTCATTTGACAATAATAATAATAAGCAAATCCTAAAATTGTGACTAGGCAAGCTTGTTTATGTTAGCAGATATAAAGCAACATGCTAGACTTTCTATTTTTCTGTAATTTTAAAGCTCATTTACTTTTATTGTTTGTTGTGCATGCATGGGAGTTTGAGTAGGGTCAAGTTGCACAAACTCAGCCACAAAATGCATGTGCAACAAGAGTTGTTGAAATATAGGTTATACAGGATTTTGACACTTCATGGCAAAACCCACTTAACTCCGGGACAAATGCTTCCTTTTTAGCAGAATGCAAAATGTGCATTAAAGTCAATAGACTCTACAAACTTTAAAACAAAAGTAAAAGAAAAAACGTCCACATTCAGAAACTCACACTAACACTAGAATTGAACTCGATAGTCTAGAATTTACTTACAACTAATGTTGCACCAACATCTCAATGTGATATATATAACACACACACACACACGTAAAACGTAATATATTTCCATTAGCAAAGATGACACAAAGCACAAAGAGCATCACACTTAAGCATATTTATTGTAAAAAATACATATAAAAACAATTTTTTAGACATACAAAAGATTTAGGCATAGAAACAGCATCATGGACAAACAAAAGACAAAGCCATTTTGAAAGGTGATACATATTTACACTTTAATAAATAAATACTCAATTGTTCTTTATCTAGAATGAAGGCAGATTGTCTGTGTTTGAGGTGGTGAATATTGACCTTAAGAACATTCCCAAATCATTCATATTTGACCGACAACTGTCAAAACACATGATCAAGTGGGTCAAGACCCTTAGCACTGAATAATTACAGAACTGGCTATGGTATTTATACTGTGCATATATATAAAATAGTATTTCGAGAAAAACAAAAAAAACAAACACCACCTTTGGAGTTAGCTAAGCCCCAGGTTAGTATAGTAAATATTGATATTGAGGTATGGCACCACATAAGTTAAAAGGGCAAAAGCTAACTTAAAAGATTGTCAAAATACTCTGACAATACCTCCCTTCACTCCACAATGCACTACACCGACACAAACAAATGTAACTGTAAAAATGGCTTACGCCTTCGTCTCACAGACACAAATGTCATTTCTCATGTTTTCAACTGGAAAGAACCGTTGAGACCGTCCTGTAAAGGAAACGCATTGCAATACTTTCAAAGTTAACCTCTCAGCTAAGAAAAGCAAAGTCTCTATTCAGAGGTTTTACCACTCAAAATATGAATCCTCAGGCTAAGGCAAAAAAAGTAACAGACCAAATGACCTTTACAAAACAATAGAATAATGAACCCAACACCCACAATCAGGAAACCCCACGAACCTCAAAACATGAAAAAGTATTAACCCAGTGTAGGGCTGACAAAAAAAAAAAAAAAAATCATATTTAATCCATTGTTCTTTCCAAGGGGGTCGATGACAATGTCATAATTATGCCATCCTCAGGCAAAGTGTGCACCATATGGCGTTACTGTGCCTGACACACATCTCCGCACCACAGATGGCCTCCTTCAATGTAGAGGAGGCCTGGTGTAAAGAGTGACTGGATTTCTCTAGGATACTACGCAGAGACCCTCCCCTTCAAGAGCAGTTAATGCAGTCAGGTCATCATCTTCAACATCTGCATTTCAGTACACACTAGAACACACACTTCACTGCAACCAATAACATCCATTAAACTAGCTGGTAGATGCATCGCTCTGATCTGTTAACATTATACAGTTTTACAATCAAGAAAAAGCAAACAGATCAAGAGGTTAAAAGAGCCTGATGGGGTAACGAGAGGGAGTTTTGACTCAATAATGGATAAAATCACTATTCATGGTAGTTTAAATCTAACAAATCTACTGAAAACTTTACTCTGCCTTTGAAATATTCCTATAGTAACAAAAAGGGTCGACAAAAAGATTATCCCCCCCAAAATATAAAACATCATGCCTCTGTGCAATATTTACGCATGTACAACTCCGCTGCATTCATCCGGGATCTGCCCAACAACTCAAGTAGTTCATTCAAGCCAACGCAATCCCAGCAGGCTGCTCAAAACGAAACGCTAAGCCCGGCATAAATTACAGATCGCCACATTTCCATGGTAAGAACAACGCCATCCCTCCGGGAGATCGAGATGTCCACGTGGAGAGACGATCCGTGTGTAATTTCTCTCCATTTACATGTTCGTTTAACAAAGTTCTATTTAGTTTACCAGTTTCACTCTGAGCTTTAAAAGTAAAGAGTTAAGAGAGGAAAGGCAAGCAGAGCAAACCGGCCGTTCAGGCAGGTGCTGGAGAGCAGAGAAAAGCCAAGTCTGAAGAGTCACATCAGATAGTTAAAGCCAGACTCACTCAGGGCCAGACCGATTAAGCTGACCGCAAGTGTTAATGCTTGTTATTCAGGGTTTTTTTTTTCCTTGTTCCTTTGTTTCTTTCTCTCAATCCTCTCATCAGAAAATATGCTCCTGCCAGAGGGTATTGTCTCCTAAAATCATGAAACAGAAAAAAAGGGAAGACCAATCAAAAAAAAATTTTTTTTTTATCAATCTAAAAGGAATGGTTCACACAAAAATTTAAGTTTGCTTAAAACCTACACACTTTTGAGTGTTATGAAATCCGCTTATAGATCAAATGTATTATTATTATTATAAAATAAAACACACCCATAAAATGGGTTTCAACAGAACGAATTTGAAGAAATTTTGCAATACATCACTTGCTCAGAAATGGATCCTCTGCAGTGAATGGGTGCCGTCAGAATAAGAGTTTAAAAAAAAAAAAAAAAAACCCACAATACTCAACACTACTCCAGTAAAGATCAAAGCTGTATGTTTACAATAAACTGTTGATTCAGAGTCCTCTATTTATATCACTTTCTCCAGTGAAAATGTAATCTTGTTAGGGATGTTCATTTTTACTGTTACCCGATCGATATGAATTTTGACCGATTAATACATTTAATCAAACATCATTTTATTTATTTCAGTATTTTACCTATTAATTTTAAAAGGTTTGCTGCACTGTTAAAATACTCCACTTATAGCATATATGTAAAATAGCAATGTTTCTTGTATAGGCCTATTTATCCTTTATAATGTTTTTTTTTTCGGTCGCAAAAGTGCTGCAGGCACATGATATGAAATAGATATGATCATGTGAATCTTCGTCTTCTGTTGTTTGCTAGTTTTTGCGCATGTTCAATGAATCTACAGAAAACAAATATTACTCTTTTTAACGGGTCACAGGCGCTGTGAGTAAGTGATATAATGCTAATAAAATCCAAATCTGTTATGACGAAAAAAAACATACTACATATGGCCTGGAAAGGAGTACACTTTCAGCAAATTTTCATTTTTCGGCCAACTATTTCCATTTTTTTCCTTCCGTGGAACACAAAAGATGTTATTTTGAAATTATATTTTAATGTCCATACAATCAAAGTCAAATGGGTCTAGGGTTAAAAACATTGTTTACAATATTTTCTCATTTACAATAAAAAGCCATACAGGTTTGGAGCAATATAAAGATGACATTTATGACAATGTTTTTGACATTTTAATATACTTCTAACAAAGAAAGCTACTTGAATGACCAAACTCACCTGAGTCTTTGCACATGAACACATGAATCAATCAAAAGGATGCTCAGGGCAGCACGGCTTCACTTTGCTCCACGTGTCAATGCAGCTATTTAGACAAATATCATTTGAAAGCATCTGTAGCAAATCCAGAAGGGGTTTTTTACATTTATTTTTGGATGGTTATGGTTACCTCTTATGGTAGACACACAGGCAGGCCAGTCGAGCGATGGCTTCCCCCTGTAGCATGTCTTCTAGACAAATTGAACACTCTCCTTTGTCCTTTGATAGGACGTCAGCTATCAGACAAGATAGGACCGAATATCAAAGACATTAGCAGATGAAACAAAAAACAACAATAAAAACAAATGGGATGCTTACCGTTATAAGGGAGAGGTGGAGAAGTCAGACAGCTTAAAAGATGTTCCTCGGTTCGCCCTCCAGGCTTGGAGCAGAAGGGACAACGAAGAGCTGGAAAGGAGGGCGAAACCATTTAGCAAGTTGTCCAAAATGGAGATGCAGAAGGCCAGTCACAATAATAAATGGGTGAGCATACACCCATATGGCCCACTTTTCTAAACCCTCTGGCTGGACTACGACCAACTGACCAATATAGCATAAACTGGGTTCATCTTTGGTCTTTCCATTTCAATAAATCATGGTTCATCCTGTCAGGAATGCTGGAAATGTCTATAAACCCCAAAGCCTAATTACACTGCAAGCTCATTAGTCTCACACACAATCATTAATCTTTATTAATCACCTTCCCATGTCTTATTTGGTTCAAACTACTTAAAAATCACTCAAATACCAGCCAGACTGGGTTCTGTCTGCTTTATTATACAAACTTTCAGTGACACATTACAATAAGGTGCCATTGATTAAAGAATTAACTAACATCATTGGTTCATGTTAGCTCACAAAAGACCACTAAATGAAACACCATTTCCCTATCTAAGCACATGCTTAGTATATGATATGATTTTTCATCTGTAACTCACTGTGAATAGTGCAGGTGTAAATGACAGGACTGGAGCAGAACAGGGTGTAACGTCTGAAATGACTAAGACAGGAACGATGAGTCTTTTCACTTACCACCGGAGCGGTTGTTGAACCTGTAGAAGCCGATCCACGCCTCAGACGATGGCCGGGCGTGAGTGTCCCTCACCCGGGCGGACCTTGCTGTGACGCTGCCAGAGGAAGAATGGCGACCACCGGGCAAACGATCCGAGAAAGTGCGCTGCGGTGCTCGGCCTATTCCCTCCGCGCTCACGGGGCCTCCGGGACTGCCAGCCTCCTCGCGCTTCTCCTCGGCCCCGTTCTCATCCGTCGGCGAGGCCTGGCTGCTCAGAGACGGGGACATGTGGCTGTCGGCGGGGCTTCCGTCGCTGCTCGCCTGCTGCCCGGTGTCGGAGTCGCTTCCCTCCTCCGACCGGCTGCGGTTCGTCTCTGAGTGATGGGCGAAGCTACCGGAGAACTCCACCATGAGGCTGGTGGGCCTGGTGTTTCGGATTCGTCGACAGGACTCTCTCTTGATGCCATCTTTGTCGAAAGCTGTCGCGGCAGCCTCCTCGTGTAAACGGCTGGATCTGGTTCCCATGTTCAGCCGCGCTCCCTAATCCCGATCGATCGATGACTGCTCAGCGAACCCGATTGCTTCCGTCACAAAGCCCTTAGGCCATATGACCATATGCCACATTTATTTCAAAGTCGTAAAGATTGCACTGAGACGCGTTTTCTTTTCCAGTTATGACAACAGCCTACCGCATTTTCCTGGCAGTTATGTCCTGTGGTCCCTGTTCAACGACGCACCATACCGGAAGTCGGCCTCTTTCCTTCTTCGTTTAACCAACCGTGTGTCGTCACGGCCTAAATTAACTTTTTATCCACTCAGAGAGCAGGCACAGAAATGTTTGAAAAGTATATGATGTTGTTTCGTAAGGATTTATTTTATGTTGGTTGCCATTATATTACAAGAGCATATTAGATTCAGTTTATAAAACTCCACCAGTTCTTCATTTATTTAGCTGTTTATATTTTTGTGATACATTTACAAGAAAATCGTCAATAATTTCTTTATGTTAAGTGGCTAAATACTAAACTTTTTTTTAATCTTGATATTTAATCTTCAGCTTGGTGATCACTATCACTGCATTTTTTAAAACTAATTATATACTATTAAAATGACAAAATCCCTATTGTCTCTTAACAAAGCACAGATTTCAATTCAAATTCAATCTTGCACCACTTTCAAAATACACAGCATATCCGTTGAGACTGCCTAGAAGAATATATGCCCAAATATGAAAAACAAATCTGAAGCGTAAATATACTGTAGCTGCAGAAAGTTACTGAATTTGCTTTTCTGTGTCAGCCATGCAAGTCCAAACAATACAAGGGTCATGTTTGCTTTTACGGTATCGCTAGGTTCCATCTTGCCTCAGACTGTGCGAAATGTACATGCACCATAAAAGCATTAGGCAAAGGTAGCTGAAGATGATGGTTATTTGGTTATTGCTCTGTGTTGGGGTCTCCCTGGCACATGATTCGATTTCATCAGAACAGTTTAATAACATTGAGCGCAGGCTGACAGCCACTGAGGAAACACTGAACGAACTGAAGAGAGAGAATGAAGGTATGGATCTATTTTCACCTTTATAAGACACGTTGATCTGTTTAAGAATTTTCAACCCAAAACACTGTAATAAAATTCTCCATTGTTTATTATGAATAGCTCTAAGGATTATCACAAAAGCCACGAGTGAAAAACTTGAATCTATCCAGGCTGAAAATGAAGGTACATTAAAAGGATTTTTCTATGGTGTTGTATTTACTGTAAAGATGACAAAAACCTAAACTAGTACTCTTAACTTTTCACAGCCAAAAAGGTTGCCTTTTCAGCTGGACTTTTGACTTCTGGATCACAACAATTTGGTCCCTTTGACACTCGGAAAACTTTGCTGTACCAAAAAATCTTCACTAACATTGGAAATGCATATGACTCCAAAACCGGTAACCTGTGTTATTCATATTTCTTTATTATATTAATTGTCTTTTGTGACTATATTCACTTCTTTACAGTTACTAAGTTCATGTTTATTATGTATCTCACAGGTACTTTCACAGCACCAGTGAATGGAGTCTATTTCTTCAGATTTTATGCTCATGCCCACCCTTTTAAACAAATGGCAGTCAGTCTCCATAAAAATGATCAGCTCCAATGCTCTGTATTTTCTCTGAAGCCTGAGACCAATGCCAATGGCAGCAATGGTGTTGTTCTCTCACTGCAGAAAGGTGATGAAGTGAACACACAGCTGTGGGAGAAAAGCTGGGTTTTTGACGATGAAAGCAGCTACACTAGCTTCAGCGGTTTTCTGCTTTTCCCCTCGTGAGTGTCCACAGACTCCAGCATTGGATGAACAAAAAGATGTTTATACCACTAGTGTTGTAATGCTAATATTTGTTAGATTTTTATTTTTTTTTGTCAAAGGAAGAGAACTTTGTATGATCCTTAATTGTTTACCCAAAAATCAAAGTTTACTGAGAATCTATGCGCCATTACGCCTACATCGCTTACTCAGCAATGGAGTGAAAGGGTGCCGTCAGAATAAGAGTTCAAACGGCTGATAAAAGCATCAAAATAATTTAAATGACTTTTTCTTAAAAACTTCAAAC
>JAUYWG010000032.1:14561252-14597754 GCA_034779775.1 Enteromius afrohamiltoni
CAGGTGGGCATGTTTGTGTGTGAAGGCCCTGTCAAGGTGCTGGAGGTGAACCCATGTGACCCCAAAGAATTTGTTTGCGGTGATACGCAGGGTCAGCTGTACTTCCTGTCATGGAAAGGTTGATTTTCTGAACATCAGTCAAAGGACACCGTCACATGTTGCATGTCAGTAATTATAGTGATAATCTTTCATCTTTTTTCCATCAGTTGTAATGTTTAATTCTGCACATTTTAATTTTATTTGACATGTATGGACAATTTTGCACTTATGATAATATTGCCTTAAACTAAGCCATATGAAGAATATTCATGTTGATTGTATACATTTTACTGCCACTTGATTACATTAAGTCAACTGATTTGTTTTAAGGATTGTACATCCTTTAGGTATAAAAAGCTTTTCTGGGTTAATAAAAGGTCTGCAGGTTCACAGGGTGAAAAGCAGATGTCCACTGAATGTGCTGTGATGGTGTTGTCCATTGTCAAAAATCCATTGTCCAGGATAAAGGTTTACCTTTACTTTATCCCCTTCTTCTAGCAGCAGAGAGACTCCATTTGAAGTGCTTATAAAACCGCTTGTTTGGTGTCCATGTGTAGAAATGATATGCTGATCGTTTTTAAACAGGCCTGCAGTAACCGCTTTCTGTGCATTTCCAAAGCCCTTGGAGGAGACCCTGAAAGCATACGCTCCCCTCACAGGTGCTGTAAAGATTCCTGCATCAGACAGTGCTTAATTAGATTTCGTTCAACTGAGAGTGTTACAGAAAATCCAGTGATACATTCATACCATATGAATTGATTTACCTGTGTTTGAATCATAGGCACTTCCAGTATTAAGGAAGACGTATTTGTAAATCAAAGTGTGTAAATCATCATAAAAGGGTCCAATGCTTCGTTCCAAAGAGGTCAACAGAGAGGCAGAGAAAGCCACTTTAGGAACTAAAACATAAACAAAAAAGATTACAAATTACAGATTACAAATGATTTTGTGTCTATATTATTGTTCATGAGTTTGGTAAGATTTGTTTACGTTTTTAAAAGAAGTCTCTTAAGGCTACATTTATTTAATTACAAATTTAATAAATTAAATCATTTTTATGATGGCAAACTTTTAATTTAATTTAATTTTTTTTTTTATTTTAATTTTTAATATTTTTTTTCAGTATTTTCATAACCAAACAGAGACAGAACAGCATTTATATGGAATATAAATATTTTGTAACATTATAATGTCATTACTGGCACATTTGATAAGTTCCATCCATGTCGAATAAAAGTATTTATTACTGTACCAAGAGTGTAAGCTCTGTACAAACAGCAGTACGGTAGCTATAAAGTTTAGGAAAATATCACAGTCACAAATTCAACATCAGTAATACATGAATCCTGGTTCATTAAATTTGGAAAAATATTTACAAAGTTGTAACAGCCTTAAAATAAAAATTAGGACCGGGACTTTAACGCGTTAATTTAGGTTAATTAATTACACAAAAATAACACGTAAAATTTTTTTAAGGCATTTTAATCGCACTTATTTTTGCACCGCGGAACGATTCTCACTGGATGAGTTTCGGCGGACCGATTATACTGGAGCACCAACTAGAGTTTCTTATGTTCTGAATGTACTTGAAAATAGGGATGCACCTATCCAGATCGGGCGATATGTTTGTGCATTTTATCAGTTTTATCAGTAACCGGTCATGTAAACAGCCGTTGTTCAATCCAAGCTGATAATGAACATGGTTTTGCGCAGCTGGTCAGTGAACAACGGCTGTGTAAAAAAAGAGTTTACAGAAGGTACACGTACCTGAATTTCTAAAATTTGTAGGCTACTATATTTTTAAATATCTTATTGCTACACTTAATGGCAATATTGCACTGGTCTGTTGGACTTGGTTGAACAAAAATAAACAATATTTTGTTGCTTAAGCTTATGTATTCAGTCATTATTCAATGGTATACTAAAAATCCATGTGAAAAAAACTTGCTTCTCACTGTTCTCAGGTCAAATATTTATATGCGATTAAAATGTGATTAATTTTGATTAATTAATTACAAAACCTCTAATTAATTACATTATTTTTTTAATCGAGTTCCGGCCCTAGTAAAAATACATGCATATTATTAGACAATGAAAGTGTTTTTTTGACATTGCATGCATGTCAGCCTGTTGTCGGGTACTCCCAAAAATAAAATATGAACCTTTTCTTACCCATAACAGGGGCACTTAAAGTGATACAAATTTTATTGTTACCTTGTTTTAGACTCTTTAGTTCATCCATTTTGATCTTTGTGTCAACTGTTGTTTCATGCAAAATCTTCAGTTCTTTTGCTTGTTCTAAAATAATAATAATAATAGTGCATATGGACAGTGAAAGTAAGCAAAGTAACCTTAAAGTTAAATAGTGTTATCACAGTATGCAATGAAACTTTATTGTATGTTTCAGTAGAGCAAATATGTGTTATATATACTTTAAAATAGCACTGTTGTGTATGAGTAGAATATTATGTTACCTTCGTTCTCTGTTTTTAGTTGTTGTATTTCATTCTCCATAGATTTAATCCTTTTTTCCATAGTTGTTATTTTTCCTAGTTCTTCAAGGATATTTATGTTTGGTGAAAATACTTCATCTGCCGGTATAGCCCACAGATTGAGCATTACAAGTGTTACAAGAATCAACATTATTGCACTGTAGTAGCCTACTATACTGAATCAACTGAAGTCTTGTTTTTTTTATAGTGTGATTAAAGTCCGCGTGAATATTAAATAGGGGGCAGGTTTCCTCCTCTCTGTCTCTCACTCGTAAAAAGATAAGTGTTAAAGGGGTGTGTTTAAGAATATTCTGCGCGCGCCGCCAAACTGACGTCATCAGAGAAGGAATGCCGTTTTTAGAGCGGAAGTAAATGTTTAGATTTTAATAAAAGATGACCAAGACAAACTTTTTTTTTTTTCAGCAGATTAACTTGCAATGATTGTTCACATCAAGACTAGCAATGTACGCTAGTAAAGTCAATAAAGACAGTATTGATTTAATGTGTACTTTAAAGACAGAATAACATCTTGCGTAATTAAACTGTCCAGTAGATTTTGGACTACAGAACCAATGCTTTTTTAGTGTGTAAGAAGGATTTCATAGTATTATGCCTTTTTCCTCATTGTTTTACCTCTTTTGTCTTTTCTTTGTTGTTATGCCCATATTTTTTGTTGAATAAAGTTTTCTCTCTATTTCTAATCAGTCTTTTTTTTCTATTTGATTTATTGAGTATTATTAGTAGGCTATATAGTTATTGAGTATTCAAATCTATGACTCTAGAGCACAACCTGGGCCTAGGTTTTACAACTTGATACAAACCAAAAATATCTATGTTTACGGTGTAAAAGAAGGTCTTATCAATATGCATATTCTAAATGAATCCATTCTACTAATAACCCTATTCTGATAGCTTGCAAAAGCTTATATATATGCCTCACTGACTTTTCATTAACAGAATTGTCATGTTTAGATAATTCATCGATTTTGATCTTTTTCTCGTTTGTTGTAATGTCCGTGTCCTCCAGTTTGTTGACCTTGGACTGTTTTCTATTTTTTTATTGATTGATGCCTGCCCTGACCGTTGCCCGTTTATTGGAATTACTCTTTTGCTTTTGTCTGGATTAAACCGTTTGACCCTGCCTGTTTAACCACCCTATAAATAACATACGAATAAAGTGTTCGCATTTGGATCCCCACTCGACCCTTAGTCTTCTTGTAACACTAAGTTTGCACTAAAATAATGAACAATCATTAACTTTTCAGTGCACACACTAAAATATTCACTATTAAAATTCATTATGCATTATTAAACCATTCACAATGCTTTGGACGAGTTCTTTAGTGCTGTTAGATTGTAAAAAAACAAGAGCACTATTTAGCCTTGGAAATCATTTTTATGGTGGGACTTAAAGGCAGTGTTGGGGAAAGTTACTATTAAAAGTAATGCATTTCAATAGTGCATTACTGCCTAAAAAAGTAACTAATTACGTTACTTAGTTACTTTTTATGGAAAGTAATGCATTACATTACTTTCGCGTTACTTTTTAAATATGGGCAGAGCTTGAGTGTTTGCTTGAGTTCTAGCCCATAGAAGTCTGCTGGTATAGCCCACACTTTGCGCATTAAAACGGTTATAATAATTAACATTATTTGCTGTTTTGTAAGAATCTATAGTCTGCTTCGACCCAGATTCCACTCTACAATATATGTTTGATCATGCTCATCTACCAAAAAGGCTTAATGAGAAGAGATAAGTCAACAGTTATGTTGTTTGAAGACCATTTGGGATGATTACATCCTGAGCAACTGAATGGAAGAGAGTGTGGGACACCGACAACCATCTCAGACAAGGGGTGTCAGAACTTAATTAACATACAGACTACAGCTGTTACAACAGGAGCTACTTCATTTACATTAAGGGTGGGGAACTCTAAGTGTGTAAAAAGTCAGAACTTAAGATGCTCTGGGTTCATTCCGACTCCTGAACACAAGGTTCTACATGTACTTTGTCACTGTTATGCTGCATTAAACATCTTCATCAAGATTTTCAACGTCCTCATCATTTTTTTTCTTACAGTTTGGTCTGTTACTAGTAATGTATTAAATTAATTACCATTCTCTTAGTCCTAAATGCCACAACATTGTCCAATAGACTTTGGATTACAAAGTCCATTTTTGTCTAAGGACCACAATGGAAATAAGCCTATGACTTTTTTGTGTACATTATCCTCAACAGTTATGAAATGTGTATAAATTAGTCTTTATGGACTTTTTTGTATTATGTTTGTAAATTTTGTCAAATCAAACAAACAAACAAAGAAGCAATATTTGTTTTAGGCATGATGGAACTTCAACTGTGTTTATATTAAACATTATTTTACTTTTTTTGTTTAAATATTATTCATTCATTAAATTCATATTCATATTGTTCTGCAAAACATAATGGAATAATGTGACAATCCACTTTTTTGGGAAAAATGTTTTTTGGGTTATATTAGGCACACACACACACACACACACACACAAGTCAAATATGTAGGCTAGCACTGCTAAAAATCTGCCACAATGCTGAAATTTAATACCAAGTTTTTTAGTGTACAATATTTACTGTAAAAAATAAAATCATACACCAATACCATATAGGCCTATTTGTTAGGCCTAAATGTTTTAGAGAAATATCTTGTATAAATTAGATACATGCATACATGCTTAATATAGACCCCTTAAACAAAGACGATACATCTGAGTTATCAGTTATACATATCAAACTGACTTAATATGTATTACTTATCACATTTATTTACACACAGTCTTACAAAAAGAAAAAGAAAATAATGCGAATTGAACATTTTGTGCGATTACATACTGATATACAAATATGCTTTAATGAGCGAACCTTGTGTATTTTCTGTTCACATGGGAAAAAGTAGATGTCCACTGAAGGTGCTGTGATGATGTTCATTGTCAAAAATCCAATATCCAGGATAGAGATTAACATGTATTTTATCTCCCTTTTCCAGCAACAGAGAAACTCCATTGGAAGCGCCGATAAAACCACCATCTTGCCGTGCATATGTTGAAATCTCATGCTGGCCATTTCTAAACAGGCCTGCGACAACTGCTTTATCTCGACTTCCGTAGGCCTTAGAGAAAACCCTAAATACGTACACTCCCTTCATGGGTGCTGTAAAAATTCCTATATTAGACGAAAAATAGAATTCCATCATTCATTTAATATTTAAAACATTCATAGTGTGCTAGTCTGTATGAAGTGATTTATTGTACCTGTGTTTGCATCATAGGCATCTCCAGTATTGAGGAAGATGTGTTTGTAAATCAGGGTGTGTAAACTACTGTGTGGTCCGGTGGTGGATGACAGAGATACTGAGAAAGCCACTTTTAAAACTAAGAAATAAAATATGTACATAAACACTGATGAGTCTTGTATTGTAATAAATAAGCAAAACTGTCATTTATAGTAGCATATTTACCTTCATTTTGTTTTATTAGGTCATCCATTTTGTTCTTCACATCATTTGTTGTGCCATGTATGGTCGCCAGTTCCTTTGCTTGTGCTAAAAAATATTATTCTTAATAGATGAGCACGAATTCATTTCTGATCAGTTTTAAGCCATGGCATTTTTGGTAGGGCTGTTTTAAATGTTTTATCACGACAAAATACCTTCATTTTTGTTCAACAGTTCATCCATCTTGATCTTTGTGTCCTCCAGCTTTTTTGTTAATGCTAAAATAATGAACAATCATTAACTTTTAAGTTCATATGGACAATGATTGACCTTTGAACAATCTACATTTTATTGTGCTGGCTTTTATTGTTTTTGGTTGGACTTTTTGATACACATTTATAAACAGTGTCACATTACCTGTATTTTCTGTTCTTAGTTGCTCCATTTCCTTTTCCATAGAGTTCATCCTTGTTTCTATGATTTTTACTTTCCCTAGTTCTTCAAGAATGTTTATGTCTGGTGCAAATAAATCTTCTGCTGGTATAGCCCACACATTGAGCATTAAAAGTGTAAAAATCCACATTATTTACTGTTCTGTCTGGTGCTAAATGTTGTAACAACTGTGTAGCACTCTTTGCCTTAAAGACCACACATTGCGTAATTGTTTAAACAGACTCTGGACTGCGAAAACTACATTTTGAAGCAATAAATGGTATGAGCCGCAAGGAAGTGACAGCTGGCAAAACACTGATAATGTTTGATTTCATTTTCTCAAATAGAAAAAAGATATCCCAATGTTTCTTTTATTTGCCTTTACTTGCAATATAAAGCTTTTTCATGTAAAATGTATGGGATTTTATTTTTGAAGTAAGAATTGTTAGTCACAACAAACTGCTACATTATTTCATATGAATGAAAATGGTACCAAATTTAAAGGATTTTTGCACATGCTGTGAACTTTTTTTATCGTCTTGCATTGATTTTTTATAAAACAGTGTTTGGACTAACATCTGTTGTGTTATTTTACTTTATGTTATTCGATTTACTCAGTATGGTAAAAATATGATGTATGGTAATCAATATACTAATTAATATGTTGAGTTATTCCAATACTGGATGTCCTAATGTAGAATAATATAAGTCTGAGGGTCCAGCTATTGAGCAGTACTGATGAATACTGGTGGTTTCCAGAGAACTTAGATGACCCTATGAATTTTGAGTGACTTCCAGAATATGAAGGGTACACAAGTTTGGTGAATGTCCCACCAATTTGGCCAAATTCCACCATCAAAAGGAGAGTGAAAATGGCATACAATTACAACTTGCCAGGTGGGCTGATAAGAGAGTGAGGTAAACCAAACAGACATAGCCAATTAAAACCCATAACTACCAATTATTTTTAGAAAGATGTGAGGTGGCGGTTCTACATTGAATTACTCCTTGGGCGAGACACCCTCTTAGTGCCATCAGAAAAGCATTTATTTTGAATAAAAATGAAAGCAATAATCAAAAGGTTGAAAACAAAGCATTGGGTAGGGTTAGTGAGGACTTTATTTTCCCAATAAATGTGTCTAACATGGCATCTATTTGATAATGTGAATAAAAAAATACAAAAAATACACTCAATAAATTGCATTCTGTTTTATAATGCACTTCAACACTGAGGTGCAGATAATTGTCACTTGCAATAGATGGAATAAATATCAGAAAATGCTATGTGCACTGCAGGCAAAAAATTATGATCCCAAAACGTATTATCCATATGAAATTGTCAGAAATTAAAATTACGTAGAAATAATTGATTGATATTTGACACTGTGAAGGCGGATAGTCTATGCCGTTATCTTTTGTCCTTTTAAAGAATGGCTTAAATGTGTGATTTGAAGAAATAATGTCAAAAAAGGATTTATGGTATTATAAATTAATTCTCAATTATTGAAATGACTAGACTATTCATTATGTTTCAGGTTTTATACCTGATTTTTATATTCTACTGCAAATATGTATTGGTATTGTATTGTTGTTTATAAAGGATTAATTATTCATTAAAAAAAAACACCCACCCCCCAACACACTGTTCCTAAAGCCATGATAATGACCAATCACAAGAGCTGAGAGATCTGACTTTTGATCCCAGCCTCCAAAGTCTCAAAAGTGTACTTGAGGAGCAAGCAGGGGTTAAGCAGCTGAGAGAGCGCAGAGGGCCGAGCGAGCGCTGCTGAGCACTTTTGTGTGCGCATAGTATTGTGTGCTGCAGTACTCCCTCACGCTGCAGAAATGCTCCCTCACAAGAATGGTTTTCCGCGCGGATATGTGCATGTGTTGTTTTTATGTGCGCTAGATTTGAAACTAGGCTATCTAAATGCCATAGTCACAGGTAGGCTACGATAGATAATAGCAAACCGCTTAGGGGCGTAGATTATTTTTATTTTCCTCAATTAGTGCCACACCCCATGTGTCATGAAAAAATGCCGCCCCAGGCAGCTGCCCTGTTCGCCCATGCCTAAAACCGTCACTGAAGATGGGTATAAACTAACGTCCCAAGGGACAGAATTTTCAGATGCACCGGCTGTCATCTCGGCTTTGTAACTCTGTCTAATAAATTTTAACATTTGGAACTCTGCTTTTCATTGTACATTGAAGAAAATCATCATTGGTGTTGGGCCACAACACATCCTTTAGAAATTTACATTGGTAGAAACTTTGCATGGTAAAAAGAAAGTGTCCACTGAAGGTGTTGTGTCTTCATAAGCTGATATCATGTTGCCTTATACTCCTATTATGGTACAGTGAAGATTTCTGTTAATAACAGTAGAGGCTGAGGTTCTTAAAATGATGGTAAAATTGGAAAGCATTGTGTTTAAAAAACTTGTTGAGCAACGTGATGATAACTATTGGTGTCATAAGCATTTTCAATGTTCCAATACTTTTTCTCACACAAGAGTGATTTAGCTCCAACTTGCCTCAGCACGCCTGCCTGGAGGTTATACTTATTAACATATGCATACTGAGACCTTGATTAGTTGCTTCAGGTGTATTTGATTCAGTTGGAGCTAAACTCTGCAGCGACACTGGCCCTCCAGGACAGAACTTGGTGACCCCTGACACATACATTTTTATACATTTATATAAATTTACATTTTTCCAGTCACATCTCCATCAAACATAATTACCCATGTGTATAAAGGCTAATTCAACTGGCCCCAGCAGTCTCTCAGTGAAGAAAGCCTGACTAGCACCACCTGACTGCCGTCCATGGATTTACAGACACAACAAACACACCAAGAAAGGGCGGAGTTAATAACATTTAACTACTTTACACTGCAAGACAACGGTAAACAAGTACTGCTCCACATTAATAGAAAATACAATGAAAACCGTTTACAGTACACCGTTTCCTTTTACTTCATAGACAGATTTATTTAGCTCATTTAAGGCGTTTTTCCTCAGGGAAGTGTGTGGTGTGCGGTAAGTACGTGTCCTTTTGCTCCAACTTTTAACGACTGCATTTTTGTGTAGTTTATTTTAACAAATTGTACAAACTGTATGGTGGAGCTGTCATATTCAGGAGAGACTGGAAGAGGTATGGATGAGTGTATTCAACGTGAAATCCGTTTAACTTCACTGTTGATGTTGACAAAGTTGCCTGAGGCAGCAGGACTAACTAAATAACAGCCTTTGATTTCATTTCTCAAATACTCTACCCTTGCTGTCACCCTTATTTTGTCCCCAATATCCATGTTTTAACGTTACCTAGGTATGACAGAATTTCAGAAGTATTTTGGCACATAAATGTCTGTTCTGGTTTCTTTCTGCTTTGTAATCTGACAATAAACTGGTTTTATAGAATTTATAGAAGAACACTGAAGACTGAATATTATAATAACATTTAATCAAATATTTTTATATCAAATTTAACCTTTGTGAGCATAATAATGAATTCTTTAATGGCAGAGGTTGCTGATCTGGGGTCTGTTCTGTCCTACAGCATAAAATGTTGATTCATGAAGGTCATTTTTCAACAAAAAGCCTTTTCTTTCTCTGTCTTGGAATGACCTCTCAGTTCAAAAACAGCTTTCATGTGATGATGTTCTGTCTGACCGCAAACATCAATAAGAGTGTGTAATATTCCTGTTTTTGCTCATCTGACTCTCAATCCTTTCTTGATCATTTACTAGAACATTCTAACAATGGACACAGAACTTTCTAAAACTGATGAAGACTGTGGCGATCACTCCATTACTGAAGTAAGTCTTACCTTGTCTGCCTTTTCCTGTATACTGCCCCTCTCACTGTCATTTACTGACAGTGACATGTACTGCATGCTCCATCTGTTGTGATGTTATAGTTCATGTGTTACAGTGTTGTAGTTCATCTTTTTTGTAATTTCACTAGTTCTGGTAGGTGATAAAACATGTTGTAATATAAAGACATCTGCTTCCCCATCAGGGCATGGAAAAAACACAGCAGTCCTTGGAGGCCTGTGAGAAACCTGAAGATACACACTCAAAATCTATGCAGGTGGGCATATATTGTTTTTAAAAAGATGCAAATCAGTTTTGTTAATTATTTGCCAGCTAAAAACATATTTCACAGTTAAGGTTTATTATAGGCTGCACATTTTTGGGCTGTCTTTAACCCAGTCAAAAGACTTTTATTTTATACCAAGGATACAGGTTCTGGTTTAGATACAGATGAGCTGGTTAATGCTGAGAGCCAACATACAAGCGATTTCATCTTTGTGGTGCTTTATAATTTAAAGAAAATGTAACTGCCTTTTCTGTTGCTTTTTCTTTTTCTAATAAACATAACAGTATTATTATATGTATTTGTAGATGTTTATGTATTGTAGATGTATTTCTTGTGTTGTGTGCTGTTTGTTCATTAAAAAGGCTTAAGACTTTAACAGTCGATAAGGTTTGTATATACAGACCTTAACTCTAAACTTCTAGCTTTATTACAAACATGTTGAAACAGACTGGTGAAGTTGGCTCTGTTCATCTAGGAATCTTGTGCAAGTCTAGCTTGGTATGGAAGCTGTTATTTGAAAATACCTTTGGGCTTTTTCAGCAATAATTCGGGGGTTTTATTAGCCTAGCCTAAATAGCAATAACCAAAGATAAAAGGCAAGTCGCTGCATGCACGTCGGAATGCTGGGTGGAATATGACTCATATTGTTGTATAGGATCATCTAGCAGAGTTTGAATAAAGTAGTTTAAGAACTTATTGTAAATTGTAAGGCTATAATTTAAATACAGCAAATTGTGTTTGTCTGGCAAACATGAAAGCCTAACTACACTTTTGTTAGGTAATCATTTTGCATTCTACCATGATTTGCATTCTATATTTTGTCTTTTTCTTTCATCAATTCAGATTATAGGTCAGAAAAACACTTTTAAAGTAATTTCATCCATAGGGTTATTGCATTCATTTGCAACTTATTGTTACAGGACACTAACAATGAGGTCCTGGAAAAGAAGCCTGACAAAGTGGCTGAGACACCTGGAGAAGAGGAAAATCCAAAAGTAAGCACCCATCTTATAATTTGGAGTTAATACTGATGGCCTTACCATTGCATGTTTTCAGAGAACCAAAAACAGGTGATCTGGACTTAATCCCAGTTGAAAAGCTTTAAATCATATGATATTTTCCCAGCAAAAAGGACAAAAGAAGAAACCCAAAAATCCATTTATGCCCCAGGTTGCAGCAAAGGTAAAAAAAAATAAATATTTACTTTTTTTAAATGCTTATAGTTGTTAGCTAATGAAACCATTTGCTGTTATTTCAGAGCAAAACAACGCAGAAGAAAAATCGAAACCAAAATGGAGACAGTGGCAGTGACATTTCAGAGGTGCTGTAATGTCCTAGCAGTTTTTTTTAAGCAGTAACTCTTGTGACACAGAAAGACTGAACCAGGAAAAAAATGAGAACTGAGAGATGTGGTATCCTAAAGATAAAAACCGACTGAGGCCTTTATAAACTGTTTTACGCTACAGGTCAGGTGATAATACAGTAAGTGAGCCATGCAGTGGCTTGCCTAACAAACAGTTGCACAAGATAATGGAATTCTTTGCATGTTTTGCATCTTGAATTAAAAAAACTCCAATTCATATATTTTTATGCAAGCAAAAATCAGCTTGCAACACCAAAAAGTGGTTTTTGCAACCTGTTACAAAAATCAAAACCACACAAACACACTACACTCCAACTTGACTTGACTTCTGCAATTTGTGGGTTTCTGCATTGGAATTTTTCCTTTAAGTTCCCTTTTATATATTATTGTCCACTTTCTGTTGTTTTATTTTCCCTCTAAGACTAAAGGCCCCAAGAAGTCCCTCATGGAATGGCTGGATGAGTTTCGTTCAAGTGAAACTCAGAGAGAAGATGAGGAGGTTTGTTCTATAAATAATAGATCCTTGTCTTAATTTCCTAAAAAGACCATTTTAAGTCATCCTAAATGTGTCTGTCACAGGACCTTGATGGCCTCATGGATTGGTGGAACACTGTGGAACGTGAGTTTTGTCCACGTTCAGAAACACCCACCTCCATACTTATTAATTTAATCTAATTAACATTAATTCATTCTTAATAAAGTTCTGATAGATGGTCCATCATGATCTAGACTTATGAATATTCCTCCTATTTTGTTTTTTTCCAATTCAGAATGGGAGGACATGCCCAAAAGTGACAATATGACAGAGAAAGAGGAAGCCAAGTAAGTCCCAATTCGTTCTGTGTGCATGTGATATGACAAAGTAAATTTGATTGGACTAATTGTATTTTTTTCCAGGGCATTTGCTGTAACAGCTGAGAAAGTGCAAAAGGGCATGCGTGTGTTTAATAAACTTTTCTCAGAACGAGCAGAAGGACTGTGGCAGCATGTGATCGACCTGCATGCCATTGCTGATGGCCTGGACCGCTTCAACAAGAAAACCAAGATTGCCCAGATCACTGGTGGCTCCACCAGTGCTGTGGGAGGTGTTGCTACCATAACTGGCCTCATCTTAGCACCCTTCACAATGGGAACCTCTCTGATTGTCACTGCAGTGGGTCTGGGTGTTGCCATGGCAGGTGGTCTTACCTCTGCATCCGCTGGGATATCCAGTACTGTCAACAACTCTTTGGATCGCAAGAAGGTGGAGCGCATTGTGGAAGATTACCAGGGCAAGATGGCTGACCTTAACAAATGCATGAAGTTTATCAAGCAAGGCATTACAAACCTACGCAAGTTCAACCTGAATAAGATGAAGAAGCATGCATATAATAGAGACTTCCCTTGTTTCGACAATATCTACGAGGACGGCGCAATGGCGGGAAAGGCTATTCTCACCAATGCCAATGAGATTATGCGTGTGATGCAGATAGCCAATGTGGCTGGAACCACTGCTGCACGTGCTGTGCAGATCGCTAGTATATCCACAGGTGTTCTGACAGGGCTTTTTGTCGGGATGGACATCTATTTTGTGGCCAAGGACTCCCATGAGCTGAAAAATGGTGCAAAGTCAGAATTTGCTGCCAAGATTAGAGAGGTGGCAGATCAGCTGCATGAGGGCTTGATGGAACTTAACATAATACGAGATGAATTGCGGTTTACCACTACTGTGAAAGAAGACAAACCATCATGACAATCCCTGTAAACATTCCTCCAAGTTTATTATTACTTTCACACTATGATATATCTGTACAAATAATTTTAAGATTCTAGAATTATCTATCTTATTAGACAGCAAATGTAATTTGAGATAATACTTTATACCCACTGCTTGTCAGGGTATATTTGCTGTTTTTATAAGGCAAATATAATATCAAAGAATATTAACTATTATATGGACATGGTTATCCCACCATGGTGAGCGAGTAGAGAGGGTTATTTTATAATTTTGTGCATCTTTTGTGTAAAACAACCTGTTAAAAAACATTGGTTTGTACATCACTTATTTCATTGATGCACCTATCTATCTATAAGTTTGTCTGTCTGTCTGTCAACATTAAGGTCAACCAACATTTTTGATGGTTGAAATGTCACCATTACCATGAATTGGTTTTAAAAACCAATATAATGTATTTTCCACAACGAATATTGGAATAGGTTGTGCTTATTTCATTTTGTATTTATAACTTATACATTTTGAGGGTATTCTTCAATCTTTTTTGATTTTTTTTCTAAAAAGATTTGAATGCGGTTTGAGCGTGACCTTTATGCAACAACAAAAAAAGTTAAGTTGTTATAATAAAACTCAATACCTGTGCCAACGTGTCTTAACAAATGTTGTACTTGTATAGTGGAAGTGTAAGGAAATGACTCGCCATCGTCACACTGACACCCTGCTCAACGCCTCCGCTAACACAGATTTACCGGGCGGAGCTTGACAAAGTTTTGACAGTCCGTTTCTCTGTAATTCCACGCATGGAACCTAAGGTAGGCAAAACATTACGGTAAAATATCGTCACGATTGTCAATTCTGTAGCTATGTTTATTAAATAAACTATGAAGTTTCGCCAAGAGTCTTTTGTGCTCGGTTTGACCGTGCAACGTGTCATTCCAGAACAGACGCTTTCTCTGAAACTAGAATGACAAAACGACAATATTGTCGATTGTAGATACTGTCGAAACATGGGAAGTCTCTATTATAATGACAAAACGAGCTTGTCAGTTCGAAAAATAATTCTGCAAATAAAAGACGAGAAGTGTGAAAGCCAAAGCGTATTTTAATGAAGCGCCAGGAACGCGAGGCGTTGACGCTTTTGAGATTGTTTGCTGTTGTTTGTCACCGTGAATGTCAGTGTCTGGCGCTCCGGAGAGTTGTTGCAGTGCTGTCTGTCTCACGCTTCATAATAATAGTCTTCATTATTTTGTTTCCCAAGACGCATTGTGTCACACGTGTTTCCCTTATGTTAGAAATGGAGAAGTGCAATTGTCATTCCAAAGAGAAAACTGAAGCAGGAACCTCAGACCTCTCCTAAATTAGGTAATTTGGTTATGAGGCAAAGATACACTCATATGATAATAAAATATTAATACAGTGTCTAATGAAGAGAGAAAAAAGTAAAAAAAAGTTTGTTTGTTTTTTTTACTATAAATTAAGACAAGAAAAGGATGTAAAATCTGGAAGAAAGTTTGATTTGAAAATCTATTTAAACAAATAAGGAAAGAAAATTAAGCAAAAAGGGTCAGCATTGAGTATTTTATAAAGCATTTGTTGTGTATATAAAGCATTTATTAAGTGATTATGGAAATAATTTGAACTATAGTTTAAAGGAAGTCTTGAACTACTTAATGAACCACTGAAACACGTCTGGAGATGATGTTCATTTGTGAAAAAAGTTGTGATAATTAATTTTACTCTCTGCGGGCCTGGTCTGACAAAATAACATCCATGGACATGAATCCGAATTGAAGAGCCCACCCCAGAGAATGATGAGCGAGGAAATGACAAAAAATTAAAGCAAGAGGAATTTCTTTTTATATAGGTTTATGTGTAAATGCAAGATGTTGATTAAGATATGTATGACAATATTGTAAAGATGAGATAATTAGGTCATTTTTTCAGGTAATTTTAAAGCATTATTTAAAAAATAAACTGCATTAATGGGTTTGTATGTAGAATTAATTTAATGGTTAATTTTTTTCTCTTTACTGTAGGTGTGAAAGTTAACAGTCAGTGACAATCATTAAGAGCAAAACAGCAGATCAGCAATGTTATATTATTGTATAACATATACTTTTTAGCAACCAATGTTTCTCTGTGTTTTTTCCTTTCCTTGTGTTTTTAAAAAAAGCAGATTCAATGTCTAGGCATTCTGATGTGGGTCAGCGCTCATCTGAGGCGAGACACATGTTTAAGGTTGTGGAAACAGGAAGGTTTGACACTAAGGTAATTAATTTAATGTAACCAGACTCTGTCGTAACATCTGGGCTTGCATTTACAGTGGTTAGTTGACCTTTTTTTTTGTCTAGAATGGCAATAATGGCAATCTGTTGGGGAACAGCAAGGTTAATGTTTGTGAAGTTAATGAATGTTTTATTTTAATCCACTTGAGAGTTAATGATGGTTTGATTTCTCAGAATGCTGTTCTGAGTCTGAGATCATGCTTTACAATAAATGCCATTTTGGAATATAGGCATACTACAGAAAAGATCCTGATTTAGTAATAGAGTAAATATAGCAGTGGAATGTTTCTGAGAAGAATCATTTAACATCTTTTCCCAGAACAAAGTAACTGAGAATGTGCTGTCTGCTCTTAATGATCAACCGTCAGGCAACGATAACCCATAGGTCTGTCTTCTAATTATATGCTTGACTTTTATCATAAATGGTGTATATTTATGTCATAGTTTTCAGTTTTTATAATGTAAATGTTTATAGAATGCAAAATATTTATCAGGGGAAAGCTGCCGTTTTAAAAAACTAAAAAGTGGCCAAGTTTCCCTGCGCAAGAGGTAAAATGAGCTTTTAAACATTAAAATAACCAGTTTTAGCCAATATTTACATTCATGACAGACAACTGAAGATACTTCATAAAGTCAGATATAATCAATTATTAGTGCTAAAATGACCTGAACATGAGTCAACAGCACTGAGGTATCAAAACTTTCATCCCTTGGGCCTGACACTTTAACCCAGTACATCACATAGTTAGTGTCAGGCTATGAAACTGTACCATCTTTTACCACTGGGGGAGGCAAGAGACTTCCTCAGGGAGAGAAACTTCATGGTCAAATGAGATGCCCTGTAGAGTGGCACATATGTTTTGAGCTAATGATTATGATCTGATATGAAAGATAATGCAAACTGTAGATACTGTATCTTTCTGTTTGGCTCAGGATGGCTTCACTGCCACCACTGACAGTCTGGCTAGTCAACACAGCAATAAGGTTTGTTGTGATTACAATACACCTAACATCACATGACATCAAGTGTGAATCAATATGTTTGGATTTAAAATAAGTATTTAGTGCTCTAAGGACACTGCAACAGCTTAAGTGATCCACCTTGTGTCCAAAGAATATAGTAATTCATATAGTAAACTGTATTATTGTAATCATGTTTTTTTTTTTTTATGGTTTTTGTGTTGCGCATCACATAGAAAAATGCAACCTGCAATTGTGAAACTTGTCTTTGGTTTATTTCACAAATACAGCATGTCTCTACTACTTTCCTCTCTTTCTCAACAGGACGAGCTATCGGTAAAACATGGAGAACTCTCAGCTGGCAGTCACAGCCAAACACAAAACAACAACACCATGGTGTGACAAAACAGCTGGCTTTCATGCAATTATTTATTAATGATAAATTAATCAATTAATTTTGCAATACCGTCTAATTTTTCAGATATTTTTTGTAGCTTTGCATAATGTACTGATCTTTACAGGATCCTGTCTCTTTACAGGAAGAACCAGCATTGAAAAATGAAGATGTTTCAGGCAGTGATAGTCTTGTAAGTCACAATGGCAGTAGGTTCAGTAACACCACATTGGCCTTGAATTCAAAGTCACACAAAATGTCATTCTAACTCTTTAATTAATTTCATTAGGAGGAAAATTCCCTGTTTCATTTTCTCAAAACATTTCCGAAAGGAACTGAGGATACTTATGAAGAGGTATATTGCTACAAAAAGACAAAAAAGTAACATATGTTTATTTATTTGTAGAATTTGTATAAAATGTTTGTATTAATATTCTTGCCTTCCTGTGGATAATGCACAATAGTTACAAGCTTTCTTGTTGTAGGACAGCCCACCTTTACACATTAAACTACTGGCCTGTAATGACAATCTATTATATCTCTCCAACAACAAGTTAAAGGTGCAACCCTTTATTTATATTATAAACAGTATGATATATGCGTATTATTGCTATTGCTTAGTCACCTTTTGTTCACGCTCACTGTCCATTTTGTTCAGGATAATGGGAAGCTGAGTGGCACTTTCCACAGTTCCCCAAAACCAGTGTTACGTTTTCCTGCTGAAACGGTAAAGCATCTTCTTCTGCTTATAACTGTATTGATTTTATACAATTTTAAATCAAATTAAAATCACAATTCATCTCAAACGCAGGACCCGCTAAGTGAGCACAGTAAATTTACAGACTGGGATTATAACTTCTTGGACACTGGCTTCGAAAAGGTACCTTACCAAATTGGTAAAGACTTTAAATTGCCTGCAAAGTAGATGAAGTTATGAAACAAATGCTAAACTACTTCCTGTATTTGATAGAAATCTGTAACCAGAAAATGCCATGATGAGAAACTCTCTAACAGTAATAGCAAAGTAAGCCTCTCTTTCACTTTCTATATAGGAGCACTTGCTTTCTCTTCTGAAGGTCAAGAAAGTACAATACATAGGCAGGAATATTATAGGAAATTTAAGTCCATAATTCTACTTGCTACAAACAAAAGTGCAATTAAACTTTTTTACCAGCATCATATTCTGTATCCCTTATGCTGCTGACTTATTTTCAGGTTGTGTCATTTAGAGTGAAGAGAACTCTACCTAGAATGTCCACACTTTCATCCAGTACACAGGTAGTGTTAAGACTTTTGTAAAACCCTTTTTTTTTCTTTACATCAAAACAACTGATATGCTCTTAAATCTATATAGGACTCAGATCAAGAAGATATGATTGAGGAGCCAGTGGAAATGCAGCAACTGGGAACAAATGAGGCGAGTTAATGTTAAAATGAGTATGTGAATGAGTGACTTTGGAGTTTCCTGCTCTGGCAGTCCTTATTTGACTTATTTGACATATTTTTATGCCATCACATAGTTATACATTTTTTATTCTCTGAATGTTACAGGACTGTACTTTTGAAATCCTGCCACTGGAGATGGCTGCCTACCCATCCGATTTAAATTCTTTAGAAACAGATGAGGTATGTTATAATTATTGTTTCATCAATATGTAATAATGTTAGTTATGATATCTATTTTAACCTTTTAGTCTCTCTCTTGCTCTCCTTTCACAGGATGATGACCTGATGGACTGGTGGGAAACTGTTGAGGGTGAGTTGGGTCAAAGTAATTGATTACCTATTATTACCCAAAACTACATGATTTTAAAAATGACTGGTCTCCTAGAAAACGAGCCTCCTACTTAAGGAAGTCCTTGCATAATTAGACTCAGAAAAATATATAAACTCACTAATCTAAGTCTGTTAGACGGTTGGACAATCTTTGTCTCTCCTCCCTGTTAATGTATTTAGTTTAAGCAAACTCATATATCTTCCTGATATTTGACAGGTTGGAGTGAATGGAATGAAACTGCAAATTTTCAGGATGACGATGAGGAGCTGTGAGTAAATGTGGATTTTATATGAAATCTTTGTCTAATCACCTTCACTGATCTTTTTTAATGTTTTGTCAGGGCTGTCGAGGCTGCTGCAGACCGTGTGTTCATGGCCGCCCGTCTCTTTGTCAGTCTGTTCAACCAGCGTGGAGCATCTCTGCAACGTCGCATTTTGGAGTTGCTTGCTCTGGCGGACACTGCAGACAGCTTTCATAAAAAGACTGTGAGTGCAGCTGTTGGAGGGGGTGTAGCTTGTGTGGCAGGGGGCATAGCCACTATTACAGGCCTCATCCTGGCACCCTTCACCTTTGGCACTTCCACTATCGTCACTGCGGTGGGTATCAGTGTGGCTACAGCTGGAAGCATCACCTCAGCCACAGCTAACATCACTGATGCGGTTCAATCCAAAATGGGTCGCAAGAAGGTGGAGAAGATGATCCAAGGCTACCAGAATGAGATCAATGACATAAGAGATTGTCTGGAGTTCATGCAGGTATGTTTAGCATTCCACCTGAGTGTCATCTCTCTGTATGTCAGTCTCTCTGTATGTTGATCTGTCTTTGTCTGTGTAGGAAGGAATGAACACCCTGCAGGAATGGGATTTTAAGGGGTACTCTGAGAGCGTGGTCAACACTAGGCTAAGCCGTAACATAAAGCATGTGATGAAGGAAGGTGGTCGAGCAGGTAGAGCCCTTATGATAAACACAGAGAGGCTTATTAGTACTGTGAAAGTTCTAGGTGTTGCTGGAGGTGCTGCCAAAGCCGCCAGGGCCATCAGTATCACCACAGGGGTCATGTCCACTCTCTTCCTTGCCCTGGATGTCTTCTTTCTTGCCAAAGACTCCAATGAACTTCGCAAAGGTGCCAAGACCAAATTTGCCTCCAAGCTCCGAGAAGTCTGCAGTGAGCTTCAACATGGCCTACTGGAACTAAACAAAGTAAAGACTCAGCTTCAAAAGACCATGGATGGAATCGAAGTGGAAGAATATGAGGTAGAAGTGGAGGATGAAGACCATTGTGAGTCAGATCCTCTTAAACTGGCTCTACTTGAGCAAGAAATCGATCAGCTGGAGGAGAACCTTGACCAGAAAACTATGCAGCAGCAAATGAACCAAAGCAAGGGAGGAGATTCTGATAAGGAGATCTCAAAAAAGGAATAAAATGAGGAGTCAAAGAGACGAATTAATGATAAAGGGTCTTTCGGTGAGCCAACATATAGAAACAATAAAAGCACCAAATTTAAAGATTTGAAAGAAAAAATAGTAAGTGGGAAGAAATAAAAATCAAGAGAAATAAAGCAGTTGGCTTGAAAGGACCTGGAAAGATTTAGAATACAGAAAGTAAGAAGACTTTACAAAGATGTTAAGGGTCTGGAAACAGGTTATAATGGGAAGCAAACATTTCTGGATTAATGAGACAGAAAGAAGCTTATAAACATTCATCTGCTATTTAGGAAAAATAAAGTGACAGATGATAAAGTAAGAAGTTTGAGAAAACAACTAGATTCTTCTTTAAATAAATACCAATAGATGAAATAAGTTCAAGATTCATTTTGAAGCTTAAAGCAAGGCAATAGGTTTCAGGTTTTAATTATATATATATATCAAATGCACATCAGAAACATTTTGCCACTCAGCATGGCAATCGTCTTTCCTATATGCTGCACACGAAAATCAACATTCCTTAAACTGTTAAATATGGTAATGGTAATCACCATTAAGTATGCAGATGAAAAATAAAAGAAATTAGTTTTTATGGTTGTGTGTATATATCAAACCACTGAACACTGGTATTTAAATTCACTCTTGTAAAGAAAGGAAGTAAATAGATAAATAAGAATGTATATGAAAAAGCAGGTGAAAAAATTTGAAAGGCATACAGCATAAGGGTTGAGCAAGAAACTCAACCTGTTTCCCATGAGCTACAGTCTATAATTAAGATGTTCACAATTTGCTAGTGTGGTTTCCAAAACAAAAATCTGTCCCCGGCAGCACCAAAAAGCATTATTTTGTAGTTTTACATCAAATTATTCCTGTTAAAAAACAAACAAGGAACCCATAAACCAGTACTGACTGAATGCACTACTATTTATCATTTGTAGGTAAGAAGGCATTCTGTAAATCTAGATAAAAAAAAATAAAAAAAAAATTATGGTTACGGATGAGCAACTGTTGCTGACCTACTGGGTAGTTCATGTGCTCCAACACATGTATCTTTAGGGTATGTGCAGATGACAGATGTTTTGTTATTTTCTGTATTATTTATTTTTTGTACAAATATATATATTTTTTTTTATAAAAAGCAAGTTCTGTTAGTACATTAATAGGTAGTTTGTTTATAATTGTACATTTATTTCTAAAAATGCTAACTAAAATGTATTATTTTTCTCTGGACTTTCAATGCTAAAAAAGTTGCGCTTCAATGCAAAATGTGTTTTTGTGTTTATTTTGTAATAAACAGCCTAAACCTTCTCTTATAAAACAGCTTTTTTGTGTTTATCGGCAAAATTTGTTGAAGATCATCCAGCAGGCTGTCGAGTCATTGTTATACGATGTTTCATTTCAAATGTATTCAGCGTCCTCCCAGCATCTATCTACTATCGACAGCAAAAATTTCCCACTGCACTTCCATTCACAGCATTCAAAAGCAGAGTTGAGCTTTTTTTCTTTTGCTAACATTGGAGGTCCTTGAAGGGCCTCTGATAAAATCTACCAGCAGCAGAACCATAAGTCATAGCTAGACCTCAACCTCAAATGACAAATGGGACGTCCTATATATTCTCATGAAATTATAATACATGCAAGCTTTGCTTCATAGGAATTGTTGCATTTGTGACAAGGCCTCATCATGCTTTTTCTGCTTGTGTGTACATAGACCTAAGGCTAAAAAAAAAAGGAGAGGACGCCCTCTGCTGTTAAAGAAATTGTATATGTTTGGTATTTTGGGTATTTATAGTTTATAGATAGTGTGTATTGCTGTTTTTTTTTTTTTTTGCTAATGGTTAAAGTATGACAGCATCATTTCCTCTCACAAATTTCCTCTTCATTAAATAATCAAATTTAGCAATTCTTGAATGTGCTTCATTGCAGGCGACAGCATCAAAATAGCTATAAAGCTATAAATAGCTTAATATTTTGGGTTATAAATAGCAAGTAGAAATAATCAATAACTTTTTTATCCTTCAGTTGGTGCTTAATGCTTTGCCTGCATTATTGTTCTGCTTATACCCATAATTTTAGACCGGAAGTGTAAATAAATGTTACTACAACCTACAAGCAATATGCATTTCCAGAATCCATTAAATAGGTTTGATGGAAAGAAGCAAACTCATCTTATGTAATGCTCTTTACTTTATATAACCATGGACTCGCTGCCCCCAGGACATATAATTCAGCTCGGGACATACAGTTCTTGCTTTTGAAGCATATATTTTAGACTGAGTCACACAGAAAAAAAAAGAAACAAGTGTGGGTTCTAGCACTCAAGCACACATAAGCACACGTACAGGAAAATAAGTATATGTCAATACAGGACAAGGTAACTGTCCAACAGTAAAATGTGTCATACTTTATATAAAACATACAGAATCATAACATGTATTCAGTTATTGCATTGCCAGTGGTTATTTGAAAACAATCAAACACAGATGACATTTTCATCACACCTGTCTCTTTGCAATTACAGACATCATTTGTCCCATTAACTGTCTATAGACTGCTCTCATTATTATGAGCTATTCTGAGCTATCTGTAGAGACCGCTTTAATTATAGGGGAAGGAGGAAGAGAAAGACACTTAAAATAGATCAAATGGTACACTTTCCTTGATAATCATCTTCATTTGACTCACCAAAAATTCAAGGATCTCACTGCACGGCTGTAACTAACAATAAAGCAAAAATGAAAGGAGTTATGCTAACTTCAGTGAGAATGATATGTGACTTTGTGCCTTGTGCTAAATTCAACCGGCCTGTAAAATGCAGTAAATTTAGCAAAGATGTTTCTTTCATGTTCACTTTCAATTTCAAGACAATTTGCATGATAAATTGGGATAAATGTAAAAATACCAAGCTACTTCATTTTATACAGTTTCTTGATTAAATGCTTTTCCAAAATGCAGAAATATGCAAGATATTGCTATTCCTAATTCTTCTGTTAATGTCAGGTTATATGTTTTCTGTTATCAAATAATAACTACTTGGTCTCCTGTTGATATAAAGAAATTTCAGCAACACCTTTACAATTATGCATCAACTAACAATAACAGCTCCTTTGTTACTATATTCATCTTTGTTAATGCTTTTAATAGTGTATTAGCATTAACTGAGATGCGTTAGAAGTAGTTCGTTTTTAGTCAATGTTCATGTACTAAACTAATGCTAAACAGATAATGGTGTTACAGAGATTGCTTTATTTTTTCAAACGTCATTTTGAAAGAAAAAAACTATTGAGAACTACCTCTAAGAATACATTTACAACTAATCTACGTCATATCTATGCTAACTCACACCAGTATGTTTGTGTAAAGGGGTGATGAGAAAGGATGGAGACAAATCTAGACAAATACCACAAGAACAAAATCTTCAATTTCTTTTAAAGTGAAAATCGCTCTCTATTCTTAAGCCCTAAACTCTAATCAACCCAGCATGTTGATGCCACGGGGCTATCATTTGTTTTCCAAACCCCTAATTTCCCACCCACACTTGACTTAACCCTTTTCTCTGTCTCTTCCTTATTAAATCTCTTTCCATTTTGAATATTGCGGAAGGTGTTTTTTGATCCTTTCATTCGTTCTACTTCTTTTTCTTCTGGAAGCGTCTGAACTGACTCTGTATTGCCAAAGCTGCCTTTTCCGTCTCTGGCGCATCCAGATCAATGTCAATCTCTTCTTCGGGTTCTTGCGTAGGGTTCTTCCCCGCATTGTCTGCCGGTTTCTCCTGGGGGGCTGAGGGGCACATGACATAGAAATACCGCCAATGTTGATGACACAGTAAAAGGATTTCTTACATTTTTGAATCCAGTGTGTCCTAATTCAGGTTAAATCCTGTTACATAAACTGTTTATACATCTTCATACCACATAAAATATGCAGCCATTCTAATAACACATTTTCAAGGAATTTGGGGTTAAATGACTATAAGAAATGTCTGTGGTTATAAGAAGCTTAAGATATTTTCACTTGATCAGTATAAACCAGATGAAAAACCAGCTAAATCATTCTTCAAAATATTTTATTAGACTAAATATCCTTTTAAGCTCATTTAATTAGCTGATGCGGTTTGCAACATCAGGGCTTTGGTGAGATGAAAGGGCAAGTCAGCTGAATATACCCTGATCTTATGGGAATAACCAACCTCCACTAGATATGCAATAAAGAACGGTCTCCTGAGTAAATGCGTGCTTCATTTCTCGTGGGTATGCATGTGCGCCTTTTTGTTAAGAGGATGGAGAGAGAGAACTGAACTGATCTTTTATGATAAAAATAGTAAGAAGGGATAACAATCAGACTGAACTAGTAGACATCTGTTTTGTGGTAGGCTACACTTATATTTGTGCAAATATAAACCGGGCATTATGTAACATGGTGTAATGAAATGCAGAAACGCACCTTTTTGATCTGTGGTGGGCCCCTGAGTGCTGTTGAGAGGATCAGATGAATTGTTCTGCAGGAAAAAGATGGTAACTTTGAAGTTTTTTGATGTGTTAACGCATTCATGCAGTATAAACAAAACAACATTTGTGAGTTTTTATGTCGTCTGTCATTAAATTAAAAGTGGATATGGGCTTTATGAGTCGTGTGTTAGGACAGTGAGTGATAAAGACCCCTTAATCCCCATCGGTTTAATCCTCCTTTTTCAATTCTGTGTGCAATCTGGAACAGTGGCACTCAGCCCTGGATCGCCATAACATGCAAGCTTAGTGTGTGTGTGTGTGTGTGTGTTTTAAAATTAATTTATCCTTGTTGACATTTTTAGTTGAAGTTTTATTAGGCCCACAAATATCAGTTTGATATGGGTTAATAAAAGTGTGTATTTGTATTTTATCCTTATCTTGCCTTTTCAATGCGCACAGCATGAGTAAACTACTTGAGGCCAAAATGCGTTCAGTATATCTGTGACCTTGCTTCTTCAATTACCAGAACAAATTAGCCTTGAGATGATGCCCTAGATTTGAGTTATTCATATAGACACTGGCATCCAAAATGTGTCAATTTAATTCAATTTTTTTTTGAGTCACTTTAATGTGTACTTTCAGCATTGGATTGTTAGTTAACTTGAGAGAATCTGTAATATTTGCTTTTAGCAGTTAATAATTGCATAAACACGGAAAATGTCATCAAGAGCGAACAAAATAGAACATTGCCTAAACACACACACATATACACATATTATCCACTCTTGCTGCAAGGGACTCTTTCAAATGCAAATCTCTGCAGCCCTCCATCTATAATCCCCCCTTTTTTTCTTTTCTTTTTTTTGGAACGAAAGAACCTCTTGACCTTACCCTAACTCTGAACTTGGCGCGTTTTCCTTTAGGTTTTAAAAGCATACATCCACCACACTTTCTGAGCTGTCAGATAAAATCACTTTCAGCATGAAAACATGACACTTGTCTCAAGAGATTTAGTTTTCTTGGTATATGCTATTATGGTGTATATTTTCTGTCTTATAATTTGTCAAAAGTAGGTTATATACGTATTACGGAGGTAAGACTTTTCACACTTCAGGCTCTGACACTTAAAAGACATGATGATGCGGGAGAAAGAATGCGATCCAGCCAGCTGGCTCCCAGTGTGTTGGCTATTACTTTTTCTCTGGTACATTACCTCAGCCAGTGCTTTATTTTGACACTCACACACCAATGATACACACAAGCCTCACGGCACAATCTCCATCTGCTAATTAGCCAAGCTCATATCAGCAAGGTCAAGCTCCCCTGAGCAACTTATTAATTGCCAATTAATGGGACACACAAAAGAATGTAAAGCACCACACTTTCATTTTAAACCAGGGAAATCTAAGGTAGTTGTAAACCCACCTCTAATTTCTTTTTATTAAATTATTTCTATTTCTCATTTTTACTAGTAATTGCTAAGCAAACTTATCTTAATAAAACTCAAAAGATTTCAATTATGTGTATTATTTTTTTGCCTCAACAAGGAATATATTTAGATATATTCTTACATGTTTATACGTTCGCTATAAATTTCGAATTAACTTTTAAATGAATCTTTTTTATCAGACTGAAATAAGAAATGAGCACTCACCTCACTCATAGTTCTGAGAGAAGTCGAATGTCGTTTTGGGTTCGCGGGATAATTTGTAGCGTGACTTTAAAGGTAAATAAATTCAATCGAAATGTCCCTTTTTTGTCCGAGTGCTTAAAAATTATGTCAGAACAAATGAACCGAGAATATTATGCAGAGAACTGAATCTCCATCTCTCATCCCGAAAAACACGCCCCTGCTCTCTCTCTCTCTCTCCCCCCCCCCTCTGTCTCTGGTCAGAGTACTAGTCATAATACATTTGAAATTTGTCCATAAAAATGATAATAAAAGATAATAAAAATATTGAAATATTTTATTATTAATATTATTTTTATTATTAATTATTAGCCCTTATTAATAAAAAAATATTATGTTGAAAATATAATTACATTTCAACAGATATTGTCAACATTTATATCTGTAAAATCATATATTATGTTGATGTTTTTATTTCAGCTGATGAATTGGTATAACAATTTTCTTTCATTATAGTCATAAGAAAATTAAATGTTATGAAAATTTCGTCATAATCGTCATCAAGTCACTTTTATTTATAGCGCTTTTAACAATACCTACAGATTTTAGCAAAGCACTGAACATTATCAAGTAGGAAAATTGAGTAGATAGGTAATGTATAATGACTGGAAATAAACTATTTATTTATCAAATGCAGAGACGGTGTCTGTAGTCAAGACGACAACAGTCACTAGAAATCAGGTGCCCCAACTAAGCAAGCCAGAGGCGACAGCGACAGGGAACCAGAACCCCATCCATGAGAGAATGGGGAAAAAACCTTGGGAGAACCAGGCTTCGTTAGGGCCAGTTCTCCTCTGTCCGGACGCCCAGCACTAATTTCCAGTTTGAATTTCCAGTTCAATTTTAAACACATGTTAGATTGTGTAAATGACTTATAGTGTGTGTGTGTGTGTGTGTGTGTGTGTGTGTGTGTTCATCATTATTAATATATTTATTTATTTGCATTCTTGATTATTATCATTATTTAGCCAAAATGATATTTTCGGATGGTCAAGCATTGAGCCATGTTTTTACTGGGCTGAAAAAGCGGGCTGTTTTTATTACTAATGGCGAATATGCAATTGGTATGTATTCGATATAATATTGATTAATACGTCGTTTACGTTTATAATGATCATAATGAGATCAAAATATAACCCATTTATAATAATAATAATAATAATAGCCTTGTAGGCTAATAATAATAATAATAATTCTTAAACAATTACTGAATTATTAAATTATTATTATTATAAATATCTTGCATTTCGATTTCATTATTATAAACGTAAATGGAGTATTCGTTATCCAGATTTTATCTTAGTGTTTATGAATGCGTATTTTAAACATGAATATAGCGTGTCACATAAATCAGTGAGTGGTGTAATATTAAGCGCCGCTTTGTTTGTGGAGCTAGACCTACTTCCGGGGAACGGGCGTCTTGCCGGAAAAAGAAAGAGAGAAAAAAGGAAAGAGAAAGGAAAAAAACAGAGTGCTAACGAAGCAGATCAGCCAAAACATAAACACTGCGGGCACGACCAAAAACGTGACCTAAAACTGCGGGGTTTTGTGGATCGCCAGTGCGGGAGTGTGTTGAGGGCACATCTCACTAATGTGTCGAGCTTGTGCTTGCGCTTGACTCGAAGGTGAAGGAAAGGAAATCTGCGCAGAGGATTAACAAGTGCGGAGACTTTGGGCCTACAGTAGAGGTAACACCACCGCTCGCTGGCTAGCTCTCCATTTTCTCGCAACGACCAATGTTTACATGTTGTCAGCTCGAGTCAGCACTCGTAATATATCCGTGACTGACGTGTTGATCTTGTTTTTCGTGCACGACACGCGTGCACGGGACTTAAAAACAATTAAGAATCTTAAGAATATCTCTCTCTTTGTTCAAACTGTAAAACTACTTGCCTGCCAACATCCGCGTAACGTTCGCTTGCAAACCTAGCCAGCAGCTTTTCTATTTTTGACCAGGGTAATGCCACAAAAAGCAATTGCTAAGATTAGTTAGCACACTAGCTAGTCGCAGCCAGTTTACTGCGCACTATCAAGTTGTTATGTGGCATTAACAATAATGCACAAACTCTTATAAGCTGCTGTCTACGGGTCGTCTGCAGCTGGACTCGATTGTTAATTTATAAGGTAAAGGCATGGATATTGCGAAATGGAGACAAGTGTTTACTAACTATTTAAACAGGCTTGTCACCTTTAGTTGATGTCAGGAAAACTGTCAGTCAGTGTCTGGGGTCAGCACCTGTCAAAAGAGCAGTAATGTCGTTTGATGTTCATTCGTTTGAAGACATACATTTTGATCAGACCTTTTAGTACCCTTAAATAATTTTTTGTCTTGAAAGTAATTGTATCTAGTGAACATCCCATGTGTGATTGATTTGTAGAAAGCCATTTTCTCTTTTATTTTTATAGGGTCTCTTCTGTCAGAAGAGACAGTCAGACAGAATGTGCGATACAGATGGTAAATCCAGTGTCCCGAATGGTAAGTAAATCACAATTCTTAGTAAGTAAAAATTTGCCAAAATGTAAAAAATTGTCATAAAAGTACAAAAGACGATATAGTGCGAAATGCTTATGTTTAAAAATAACCATGCAACATTGTAACAGTAGTCCATGCAATTGATTTTCATGATTACTCGTTTTTTTAACAACATGTGATCTTTGTCTGAAGATTACACCAACATTTAAGTCTGTCTGAAGCACTGACATTTTTATTAACGACTTGTTATGTGCTTCATGAAAGAAAATACAATTAAATGGGGTCAAAGCGACATAAAAGCAAACAAAGTCTAGGGTGAAATGCTTGTTATCTCTGATGTATTGAACTTACGGCATATTTTGATGTCTGGGGCTTGATTTACCAGGTGGTTCTGATGATCCAGAACCTGGAGAAAGAAGAGAGGAGGCAGATACATCTGTGGTGCCAGAGGCCCAGACCAGCCCTGATTCAGGTATGGTCCTAACGGTCATATACGGTGCTGTTCATAAGACATCTCTTGTGCTAAGGCTGTGATGTGTTTGATTGATAAAATGTAATTATAATTTAAAATAATATTTATTAAGTGTGATTTTTCTGATGTGAGGACGAACCTAAACTTTCGATCTTCAGTGTCAGAAATCGTCTAATATGCTATATTTAGTGTTCAACAAACATTTATTTGTATTCAGTGTTGAAAACAGTTGTGCTGCAGATGCTTAATAGTTTTGTGGAAACAACAGCATTTATTCTTAAAGTGTCTTTACTGTAACTTTTTTTTTTCTTCCATTTTTATGCATCTAACAGACTGCTGTGTATTTGTTATGGAGTCTCCTTGATAGCAGGATATGTAAATAAGCAAGTTTTCTCTTGACAGCAAATTTGAGTTCAGTCCCAGAGGAAAGTGAGGATGGTCAGGACAGGGCTTTGGCAAACTCTGAGCAGAAGCAGGGACCAGGAGAAGAGGAGGAAACCGACAGCATGGACGGCAGTGGTCTGTACTCTCTCACTGAAGAAGGAGAAAGAGAGAGTGAGGGAGGAGGGCAGAGAGAGCGGGGAAAAGATGAAAGTAGGAGATCTGCCAGGAAGAGGAATCGACCCAGTGGTGGAGCCACACGCCAGTCTTCCAGTTCAGATGATGATGATGATGAAGAGGAGGAAGAGGATGAGGATGCTGAGGAAGAAGATGAGCAAGCCATGGAAGCGTGGCTGGGAGCAGACTTGAGTGATATGAGTCGCCCTTCGTGGTGCGCGGTCCCGTCACTGCGTGCTCGAGAGATCGGCCGTGATTCGCATCAGTTTGTGAGGAGGGTGTGTGGGGCGCGAGGTCTAGTGCAGAGGCTGGAGCTGCAAGGCCGTCTGGAGAGACACACGGGCTGCGTGAACACCCTCCACTTTAACCCCTCTGGCACCCGCCTGGCTTCCGGCAGTGATGACCTCCGCGTGGTGATCTGGGACTGGGCTCGCAGAAGGGCAGAGCTGGAGTTTGACAGTGGACATAAGAGCAATGTCTTTCAGGTGAATAAGTGCATTCAGATGATTGCAGTTGTCTGAAACTCTGAAATTTTTTGTTTCGATTAAAAAAAAAAAAAAAGTGGTGCATTGCTATGCCGCTGTAAATTTAAGATCAAAACATTATCGTGTTAGAAAATAATTACAAATACAGTTCCTTTAAAGGGAACTGTAATAATCATAAAATGTCTGTTATGTTCAACAGGCATTAAGAAAACACGTTAATTAAAAGTACTCATATCGCCGACAGCAGTAGTACAGCCTGGATATTCTCGTTTAAAAAGTGCAGTAGCAGCCCTCAACTGATGTTTATGTTGTCATGTTTTGTTTTGGTCTGAAGCCCCACCCTCCATCTATCTCCCAATCACAAAGTCAGTAGCGTTTCAACATCCAGGTTGCCTGCTTGGCAGAAAATACAGTGCATTTCATTTAATTCATCGTCATGTGCGTTCAGTCCTGTTGGTGTCGTCAATCATGGCAACCTGAGTGTGCATCAAGTCTGAGAAGGAGGGGCCGGGTAAAAAACCCCTCTCCAGTATTTTGAATTTGGACTGCAATACCTAGTTCAACCACAAGATGTCAATTCTACATACGGTTCCTTTAAAGGAGAAGTTCACTTTTCAAAAAACTTTTGCTGATAATTTACTCACCCCCATGTCATCCAAGATGTCCATGTCTTTCTTTCTTCAGTCGAAAAGAAATTAATGTTCAAGAAATTAATTAACATTCCAGGATTTTCCCCCATATAATGGACTCTATTGGACATTATTTTGGAAATGACCGATCGTTTCGCTAGACAAGACCCTTATTCATCATCTAGTATCGTTTAAAGCCCTTTGAAGCTGCACTGAAACTGTCATTTGGACCTTGAACCGTTTGGGTCCCAATAGAGTCCATTATATGGAGGATAATCCTGGAATGTTTTCGTCAAAAACATTAATTTATTTTCGACTGAAGAAAGAAAGACATGGACATCTTGGACGACATGGGGGTGAGTAAATTATCAGCAAAAGTTTTTTGAAAAGTGAACTTCTCCTTTAATAAATTCTTAATTTGCTGCTTATTAGAGGAACACACCACTTTTTTTCCCAACTCCCCTACAGTTAAACAGACGAGTTTTTGAATCCATTCAGCTGATCTCCAGGTATATTGGCAGCACTTTTAGCTTAGCTTAGCATAAATCATTGAATCAGATTAGACCGTTAGCATCTCTCACTCAAAACTGACCAAAGAGTTTCAATATTTTTCCTATTTAAAACTTGACCCTTCTGTAGTTACATTGTGTACTAAGACTGACGGAAAATGAAAAGTTGTGATTTTCTAGGCTGATATAACTAGGAACTCTCTCATTCTGGCGTAATAATTAAGGAACTTTGCTGCCGTACCATGTCTGCAGCGGGAGCAGTGATGTTCATTGTATATATAATATAATATATATATATATATATAACTATAGAGTTTAACTCTTTAACTCCTCTGTTTAACTCTAGAGGAGTTAGAAAATGAGCATATTTATAAAAATGTGTATTGTCTAAAAAAGTGGCTTGTTCCTTTTTTCCTTAGGTTTAGGTATTGGGTACACTGAAAAAGAAAATGTGCAAAAATTACGGTAAAAAAAACAGCTGTTGAAAAATACACAGTTAAATACCGTAATAAACTGCAGTAACTGATATGTTAATATACCAACCTATTAAAGTACTGACACCTGTTTTGTATCTTTAAAATACACTGATAAGCACCAAAAGCATGAGAAAGGTGATAAGAAAGTCACTTGATGAACCAAAGCTCAACACAAGCAGTTTTTCAATATGAACATATATAGAAGGAGCTCAGCGTCATTCACACAAACACTAAACACCATCATGATGACTCATTAAACAGAAATATGCAATAAACCATCATTTAACAACACTGCATGTAACATACAACCCTAATAAACATCACTGATAAGAAAAAACTAAAAAGATAACTACTTATTTAAAAAAACAAAAACATAAAATTCAAATAAATGCAGGGAACTCTGGGAATGTCAGTTTACAGTTTTTTACCGTTAAAATCACGCACATTTTTTACAGTGTAGGATTAGAGATGTAGAATAAGGCATTAATATGTGCTTAATTTAGCAGTAATAAATGGCTAATATTCTAGAAATATGCTAATATGCATGCAACTAATAGGTGTGTGTGAGGATAAAAATGAATTATGATTTGCTACGTGCTCAAGCACACTATGTTAAGCACATAAAATAAAGTGTAATGTAAAGTTCTATTAATTACTTGCCCTTATGTCGTTCCAAACCTGAATTAGTTTCTTTGATTGGTGGAACACCAAAACTGTGAACGTCTACAAATTCCAACACAGTCTCATGACCAATTCATATGTATTCTTACGAGGTGGCAAATTCATACAAATGTAAACCATTCGTACAAATTTGTATGAAGACCAGGCTGATTAATTCCTACAGGTCTGGAGCAAAAGATCGGCAATGATGAATGAATATAATTTTCTTTTTTGGTGAACATTCCCTTTCAATCCCTGGTCCTGCTGAGTTTCTCTTCTGTTTGTTCGACCAATGGTAATTAAGCATGACGTCTACCCTGACCAAGTCCCATGTAGCAGGAATTGTACGCATAGATTTCATAGTAGAATTTCCATCTGGCATTCATTCAACATCCACTCCTACGTTGGAATGTATTACTATATGGAATATTGTGCATCCTATGGATTTATTTTTGTCACCTGGAGGTGATGGTGCATTTGTCAAAATGGGTGTGAAGACAGAATTTATTGCAAGTAACTTCCCTTCAGGATGGAGGATCACAGAGGGCGCAGACACTGAAGAGGCAACCGAAGAGGAACCACGTTCCCTGTGGGAGGATGTTTTTGGGAGGAGAGGAAAGAGGGACAAGTCCAACTACAGCTGTGGGGTAGAGAAACAGTTGGATCCAGGAGGTAGGCATGATGGGGGTGGCAGTCCTAGGCAGCAGCAGCCCAGCCTGGACAGGAAGGCCTGCGGAAATGCCCAGGCTGCAGGCCAACTCTGGAGCTGGTTGGAGAGTACGAGAAAAGCAGATGGGAGGAAGCCCTGAAGAATCACAACACACTGGTCATTTGAAGTCAGAGAGGGTGGCTTATTACAAGCAGTGGTTGCTGGCATGTCATGTAGGACTGCCCCTTGAGATGGGCACGAGGCAGACTGAGACTCCTCCATATGTCCTGTTCTGCCCTAGTCGACCACCATCTCCTCCTCTTTGTCTTGTATCCAAGAAAACCAAAACACAGCAACTGCATATTCCGATCAAGTTTAAAGCCAAAAAAGGGAAAATTATATGACCAAAATAACAGTAAATATATAGTTTGTGGTATTTGCTCTTTCAATATTGTCTGTTCTAAACCTCTAACCTCAAGTATTCAACACTGGCATGTAACCGTTTGTGTTGCAGAGATTATGAATGATACTTTGCAGCTTGTTGAGCTGGAATACATCAAATAACATTTTGTGCCCAATTCACAGTCTGGATGAGTCTGCACTAGTAGCCAAATGTTAGAGCTGGTCTGAAGATTTTGGCCTTAGACTATGATTCCATCCTACAGTCTACAGTACCTCCAAGCCCAGCAGCAATCTAAATAAGGCATACCAGCATCTACCCACCTGGACATGAGTCAAATGCATTTTAATTTTTTTTTTAGAGCAGACAACTTCGGCAGCTCCTTTGCATCCATGGTTGTTTTCAGTGGTCATGCATATGGAGATAAAATAATGCCTTAAAGATTTGCATGTGAAGAGTACGTGTTGTGCAAGTGTACATAAGATTGCAAGTGCACATTAAAATTCAAGCGTGAGGAAAACATGTCTTTCACTTTTTTTTGCAAGTGTAATGCATGTATTGTGAAACTGCAGCTTCATGCTAATGAAAAATAAATATGATCTGTATTCTTCCGATTTACATTTTTCGCCAAAATATGTCCAGAAGCATTGCAAGCCTGTAAACATCATTTTGCAAGCGAAACGACCTGTGTCAAGAACTGTGAAATGGATTAATAGCATAAAACGAATCTGTGTGTGTAAAAATAAACTGTTGCAAATGTAAAAACGACTCGTTGTGTATGTAGGATAAAAACTTCCTAAATTACCCGATATGTACAGTTCAGTCTTTCTTATCCTTGCTTACACTTCTGGCACGATTCTCTCACTCACTTGAGTTTTGCAAGCGCAAGTAGGAAGGCGGGATTATCTTCATCTCCTAGCCAATCAAATGAGGTTTCCAGACTGTCAACGTACCCTTATCTGATTGCTTCATTTATCGTGCTAGGCAAGTTGGAAGTTTTGTTATGTACACACCTTTTCCTCTTATAAAGTAATCCTGTGGAACAATGCTTACTTTACAGTTGGATGGATAAAGGTATTTGTGTTTTTGTCTAAAATTTTAGCGCAATCAGCTAATTTGCTTTCTTATGAAAATTTATTGAACACATGGTCATTTCCTATTACATATAAAGATTATAATTATGTAATGAACAGGTTTACTTATGTTGAGGTCATGATCTGAACCCTGAATTTTGTCTAAATGGAGTGGATCTTAATTGTAAAAAGTGTACAAATAAGTTTATTAGAAAGTTGTTTTATAAAAATAGATCCCTAAAGCCTAGAGGGAATTTTTTCTGGAATGTTTGCATTAGAGATATTCTATGGAAATTCTATATTCTATGTTATCTTACAGATTTTGTATCTCTAACAAACATAGAGAATTACATTTGAAAATTCTTCATAACATTTACATCAGTAATTATACTTTGTCAAAGTTTATGGATATTGATGGAAAATATTCATTTTGTCTGGATGAACCAGAAAAATTAGCTCACCTGTTTTATGAATGTGTACATTCAAAGAAGTTTTGGGGAGAGGTATCCCTGTCCAGGAGAAAACAGCCTATACTTGTGATTTGACTTCAAAAATAAGTGTTATTTTACTTTGAATCAAAGTATTCATTAATTTGATGTTGAATTTTAATTGGTAAATTTCATATTCATAAAAATAAAATAAATAATAATTGCTTGCTTATTTGATATAGAACTATACATATATTCTATTCAGCTTATTGATGGTAAAACATGTAAACAAACAATTCTATTTGCTAAAGAACTGAATCTTTTGAAAAGTTATTCCATCTTGTTTTCTATAATTATTTTTTTTCAGCACTGTCTGTATTTGTATCAGGGAAGAAATATTGGTAAAAATAATATATTTTGTTGTTGTTGTCTAGTTCTAATAATAAAGAAAAATGTGCTGGGCACCAGAAGACATCTGTATCTTCATTTGGCTGCAGCAATGGAAATCTTACTGCATGCATACACAATATATATATATAGGGGGACGGAGATCTGGGAGTGATTTTATTTCCAAATGGTTAGGCTTACATTTTAGGAACACTGTTGTTTGCTCTATTTCGCCAATAAAAGTTAAAAAGCAAAGTCACAGTTGAAGCGCTAGTCTCACACACAGGGCTGTTTCGTTTATGAATGAATCTTTGCTTTTGAATAAATCTAAAGAGTCAATGATTCAATGACCCAATCAAAAAGAGAGTCAATTGCTTCATTACTAAATGAATCAACCGTTTAACTGAATCGTTTTAATGGATGATTCAGTGACAAAGACGGTGTTATTTTCTGTAATTTCTGTAAATATAATCAAACAAATGCTCAAATATAAAGGGGAAGGTTAATTTCTGTCATTGATCAGAAAGTGTCTGTTCCTTTTTTTTAAGTTGGACCCCTAGTGCCCCTGATGTAATATTAACAACGTTTTTGCAAAGTAAAGGGTGAACAACAGAGTCCCCCAGTACATTTTTGCCATTTCCACCACTGTAAATACATATATATATATATATATATATATATATATATATATATATATATATATATATATATATATAT
>JAUYWG010000032.1:14601378-14618004 GCA_034779775.1 Enteromius afrohamiltoni
ATATATATATATCGTTATGATGCCAACAGAAGTCTCAACACTGTCCACGACCACAAATTTGAATGCACGCCTGTATGTGTGAAGGGCGCGCGATGATCGAAAGGTCATTCTTTCAAAATACAAGCCAGTACTCACTCGTCAGTTGGCACAACGGTGACCTAAACGTACTCATTAAACAGAGCATTTGATGAGCCTTGTGTTTTTATTTCAAATTACTAGGCAGGTCAGAGCTGTAAGGTTTACATGAGAAGGGCTTATAAAAAAAAAAAAAAAGGATGACTTTTAACTTGAAAATGTATGACCAGCTTTTATGTCGTCGCAGATCGACTACTTGCGGCGAATTCACAGTTGTTGCCTTTTTGCAGGCAGTGAAAGAATATTGATGCTTCCCAAATAACGCGTTTTAAATTTTCGGTGAGTAGTTTTTGTATATATTTTTTTTCTTCAGGAATGATATTTTTCGTGCGTTTACGAAAAGACCCTTTACGCTCCCGCCGCCCTCTGAGCGTCTAGGCCGAGCAGCGCTCTGTGAAGTGCGGTCCTGTCCTCTTTGTTCTGGCCTAACGTTACGAGGATTTTCACAGTCCACGAATCTCTGCACGTGTGTTTGGTTTTGTTGAGTCTTGATGCCTTGTATCAATGATTTCTTTGAAAATGAACTAAATCCCTCTGTTGCGGGTTAAATACAAGGTATAAATAACGTTCATATTATATTGTATTGTTTGTTGGTATATCGCGAACACAAGAAAACCCAAACCTCACTGCAGCTCAGGACTTTTCTAGGTCAACGTTTTACTGATATTGTATCATACATGGAGGCTTTTTTATTAAAACCCGGTACAAGACTCCCCTGTATACTAATAGTAGTCTTTAAATATATGTTCGTATTTAGCGTTACTGCTTTTCCATTTAAGATGTATATAAGACTAATAAGCAGTTGTATATTGCCATACATTCGGTGTTTGTAGTATCCAACGAGTTGTTGGTGCACATCTATTTGAAAAAATAAGTGCATTGATTAAAACCAAACTAACCATGTCCTATTTTAATGTTGCTTGTTGTTGTCTCAATTTTAAGTCAATTGGTGCAACTGTGCATTATCACCGCGGGAAGCTTTTAGAGGTGCTCCTCACCGGTTGAGTGCTGGTATTGGTGTTTTGTCTGAGAACAATCTTCACTTCGGCCTACTCGCATTGATAAACCGTCAACTGCTCGCACTGACGCCATGGAGTGAGTCACAGTCATCAACACTTGTCAAATATTGTGTTTGATTTCTGAATAGAATTGATTTAGTAATAGTATTGCATTCCATTTGGAAATGAACTAATGTTTCTTCCTCATTCCTGCCCTAGTCATCCTCCCAGCACTAGTCAGCTCATTGCCAGCAATGTCACGAATAAGACAGACCAACGGTCGCTGAACTCAAGAGTCTTCATTGGGAACTTGAACACTATGCTGGTTACCAAGGCAGATGTTGAAGCCATTTTTAGCAAATACGGCAAGATTTTTGGCTGCTCTGTGCACAAGGGTTACGCCTTCGTCCAGTACGCCAATGAGAGGAATGCACGGGCAGCTGTAGCAGGAGAGGACGGCCGGATGATTGTTGGACAAGTGCTTGGTGAGGACATTAAAAACAAGGCTTAGGCTCAGGCTAGCTTATATTTTCCCTCTTAATTGAGCAATCATCTTGTCTTTCCATCAGATATTAATTTGGCAGGAGAGCCCAAACCTCACAGGTCCAAAACAACAAAGCGATCGGCCGGAGATATGTACAGGTAAGGAAAACATTTCCTCTTTATGTATTTCTAGCCATTTTGTTGTTTTATTAATTGGTTTGGTTTTGCCCAAACCTCTAATCATTTTCTTAAATCTTTCCAGCAGTAGTCCTACTTTTGAGCTTGATTATGACTTCCAGAGAGATTACTATGACAGGTAAGATCTGCACAAACACTGGGCCCCTGTGAATTAAGAAATATGTGCTGACTTTTCAATTGTTTTTTGTCGTGCAGAATGTATTCATACCCTTCCCGTGTGCCGCCGCCACCACCACCACCTCTCTCACGCGCTGTGATCCCTTCCAAACGTCCACGGGTCAGTGTGAGTGGGGGAACCAGCCGCCGCACTAAGTCCAGCTTTTCCACTTCATCCAAGAGCAGCCAACGGACGTCTTCTCGAACCCGTCAGTGCCTTGTCATTCTTTTTTTAGGGGTTTTGTTAATTTGACAAATGCATTAAAAAATGTTTTTATTTATTTTTATTTATTTATTACAATTTTTGCCTGCATCAGTTTGTACATGCATTCAGTGTTTTGTTTTGTTTTTTTCTTTCAGTGAAAGCAGATGACCTTCAAACGATTAAGAGAGAGCTTGCTCAAATCAAACACAAGGTTGATTATCTTCTGGAGAGTCTTGACAGAATGGAGAAAGACCACAACAAGAAATCTGGTAACATTCCTTATGAAGTTTTTGTAGAAGGGTCACTAAACAATATCAAAATGAGCTCAGACAATCAGTTATCCAAATTTTTAAAATAAATTATTAGGGTTGTCGGTTTAACATGTTACTTAAAAAATAACGCAATTAAAATATTTTAACATTAACATACTGGCCCTGCCCCCAGACCTGTACATTATCTTATTGCATACAGTTGACTGTTGAAAAATATTCTGCACTATAGAACAGCACTTTGATATGATGCAGGGCAACAATAGTTATGCCCTATAATTCAAGATATTTGGGAAAAAAAGGCTTCTGTTTTTGTCTCACTTTTATGTAATTTGATAACCCATATCACCAAAGGCATTTAATCTTACAAGAGCTATTTGTCCCAAATGTGATTTTTACACAGCAGTCCCATCAACGGGAAGTTAATATTGTCATCTTTCTAACACTGTGCACCTCCGATCAAAACAAAAGTATTTTGTTTTTGGAACGAAAAAAAAGTTCTCAAATGATCATCTATAGCAGGGTTCCTCAAATCTAATCCTGGAGGTCCAATGCACTGTAGGGTTTAGTTCCAACCCTGATAAAACTCACCTACCTGTGTGTTCTAATGATCCTTAAGACACTGATTAGCATGCTCGGGTGTGTTTGGTTGGGGTTAGATCCAAACTCTGCAGTGCATCGGACCTCCAGGTTAAGATTTGCGGAACCCTGGTCGATAGTTTGTTAGGGGTTGTCATTTAACACACAAAAAATAATACAAAATTATCTTTAGGGGGTATTTTCACAGCCAAGTGTTTGCAATTAATTTAAATAATTTACTGACTGACAGCCCTATAAATGATTTAAAACACCATTGTGCCAAAACTTATAATCAAAAGAATACTTTTATATACAAGAATGTACTTTTCAATTATTCGAAGGTGCTGTTGTGGCGCTTATAATTGTCTTTAGATATAAAACTTACCAATTGTTGTTCATGCATGTTTTTTCTTTTTTCCTCAGAGGGGAAGAGTGTGAAGGCAGAAGTGGGTGAAGCTTCCTCTCTTCAGCATTCCAGCAAAAAAGACAGAGAGAGGGAAGAGCAAGAGATAAATGATTCTGAGGAGGAGAGAGATTTGTTGGAGGAGGAAGAAGAGGTATGTAGAAAAAAATCCATGTGCAAAATGATTTTGTTGTAATTAGTAGGGATGCTCTGGTTCACCTTTTGTATTTTTAATTTTTTTTTTAAATGTTTTTTTTTATTTTTATTTTTTACCTGAGATTCAGTATTGGCCGATCTCAAGTTCAGATCCAGTACTGAAGTCAAATTTTAAAAAGTGCTGAATTACCATACACTGTAAAAAAAAAATTATCGTAAAAAAACGGTCAAATGACTGGCCAAACAAAAACCGTAAAATAAATGAAAAATATCTTAATTCCAATAAAGTGCAAAAGCTATAATTTTTACAGATTTCTTTTTCATTAAAAGATTTAGAAAAGAACCCTGTTATTTTACAGGTTTTTCCTTGTTTGAATTAAGAGATTTTATTTTAATTTTACGGGTTTTGTTTTTTTTTATGATTATTTTTTGACAGTGTATTAACCGTATGCATCCCTGTGACTAACCATGTACGTATGGATGTTAAGTTTTAGATCAAGTTTTAGCACTGATCGCTGAATAAATACTTCCATCTTTGTCAATCTCAATTCTCAGGTTAAAAGCCAGGAAGGAGAGAACGAAGAAGAAGAGGGAGAGGAGGAAGAGGGTGAACATGAAGAAGGGGAAGATGATGGTGACAGCCTTAATGGTGATGACTCATAGGATGTTTTAAACACCATGAATAGGAGACACGCACTCAAAATGCAGCCCTTTCAGTTCTTTTGAAAGGTTGAAGCTAGTCTTTAAAAGATTTGTCTGTTATGATGTTAATGCTTGCACTCTTATAATAACTGACACTACATTTCCATCAGTTTCACTGAAATCAGTTTATTTCTAATGTTAGCATGGCATCTTTTCAGACATTTGAAGTGTCCCTCAACCTTGAAGACAAATGTCTGGTTTCAAACAACAGAAAACCATTACGTTCTCCAGTTATTCTTAATCATTCTGACTTGAAGCTAAGAGGTTTTTATTTTTCACTTGCCGAATTTGCCCATTATGTATTCTCAGAGTGAAACTTTCCTGTTTGCCCTGTGTGTCTTATGGGATTTTTTTTTTCTTTCTGTGAACAAAGATAAAATTTGTATTTTAAAAGGGGGAAACTTGAGTGGCTCCTCAAGACGCTTTCAGGAAATATCTATGTTTGTATTTACTTGTCTTTTTTATATTACCCTGTTTCAGAATAATTTTACAGGAAGCTTTCAATAAAATATTAAATTAAATTTAGATTTGGTTTTTCACTTTTCTAACTTGTAGGCTTTAAAACGCTGGCAAATCGGGACAGTGATGGATTAAAAAAAAATTTTTTTTATATATACATTTTAGTTTGCTGTAACACATTTGTCACCACTGATTACGTCATCATAATTCTATTCCTCTTGAACAGCATGTGCCCCTCTGTAGAAATCACATTCCGGTAGTTCCCCTGCAGTGGAAATTGCAATAGTCTTCCCCTCCATCGTTGGGCCCTTAGAATCGTCTTAACCCCCCCCTCTCCCTCTCCCTCGCCCTGATGTAATGTCATATGTCTGAAAAGCCTCCAATCACAGCTCTCAAAAGAGACATCGATTGACATCCTAGCCCTATTATTGACCTATGCCTTTCTAAACACAAGGTAGGAGGGAGCACAGAGCACAAAATGGACATGCATGCGAGCAGCTCCACACACAGTCAGATAGTGAACAAATACAATAATAATTATGAATTCTACCCATGTGTTAAGGTCTTTTGTGTAAAATGAGACCCCTTTTTTTACCCATTAATCCCAAACTATGTATGGTATGGGAATGTTTTGAATTTAGGTATGTCTGATCTATTAAAAAGAAGGGGAAAAAAAGACCCCTAGAGGACACTTTGCCTCACCACAATTATGTTTTAATAACCTTTTTTTAACCCCTTGAGCTCTGCATTTTTTATTTTTTTTTTTACTGATTTTTGCATACCTGTATTTAAAACGGTAATCATTGTTCAGAGAATAGCCCAAATTTTAACAAACAGGTGGAATATTTCATATTTTATTTTTTTTAAATAATGTTATAGCTCATTAATAATCAAATGTTCTATTATTAAACATTTTTGAAAAGTCTGTTATTTACAAGGTCCTTGAATTGGCCTAAAGAAAGACGTCCAGTGTTGGATGAAGGTTCTCTGGGTGTTTGGTCTCCTCAGCTCATAAAGTGGTTAAATTAAAATCTGACTGCTTTTTATTGACATCGAATTTAGGTTGATTCTAGTTAATTGTTATTATTATTAACTCATTCATTTGGGAGCTCATGTTGCTAGCAAGTATCTACTAGAGTCTATAATTACAGACTAAAACAGAATAAGATCAAATGTAACGGTTTATTTTCAGTCAGGTATATATTATTGCAATTACATAGCCAATTGAAAGATAGCAAATCATATTAATACAAAACCTGAAATTCTTGATTAATCTAAAAGTAAAATATGCAGGAAATACATAGTATGAAGTGTAGAGACACAGAATCACTGGCTCACAGAATCTCTCCTACCGAAAAGCAGACAGAAACTAACACTTTGACCTTTCAGGACCGATGGTTATTTGCATGGAATGACGCATCCTCTACAGTGATTAAATTAACTCTCAAGATCTGTATTATCTTTTAATCTACTTTTATAAGATATATGGGAAGTGCTACTCACATTCTTAGAAAAATCATTAACCCCCAGTTTCACAGATAAGCCTTAAGCCTAGTCCTAGACTAAAATGTAAATCTGTTTCAACTGATAGAAACTTGCACTGACAGTTCAATGACAGTGCATCTTACAAGATTCAGACATTTACAAGGGGAAAATCAGAAAACCACCGAAACTTGTGTAGCCTGCTGGATCATCATAAACCCAGGTGTTTGCCCAAAGCTGGGTAGAAATTTGATCTCCAATCTCAAGTGTGAGAACAATGCCATTGCTGCCGTTACCATTGGAGGCAGGCTTCCAATCATGCAGAGAGCACTGGGTTACACCATTCTTCAAGAGACTGACTGCCATTGTGGTTCCACCATGAGAATGACCGTAAAAGTTGAAGTAATAGGCTCCTTTGATTGGTGCTGTGAAAACACCTGCAATGCACATGTACAAAGTAGCCACAGAAAATATAATGTGCACAGGATTCTGCATTTGTCATGATATTCTCTTTACAGAACTTACCAGTATCTGAGTTGTAGGCATCTCCAATATTACTAAAGACTTTTTTGTAGACAAGAGTTTTTTGAGTATTAGTGGGCCCAGTGTATCCCGTTCCAGATTGCAGAAGTCCAGCTGAAAAGGCAACCTTTTTGGCTGTGAAATGGCAAACAGAATAGTGTAAAATGTATGTAATAAAATAAAATATATAATTGAAAACATTGAAATGTATATGGGAACAAAGTATGCCTTTTACTTGCCTTCATTCTCTGTTTGGAAAGACCCAAGCTTATTTTGTAAATCCTGAACTAGGGTTTTCAAAGCTGTTCGGAATAAACATTGATTTGCTAATGTTACTATTAGTTTTGCTAAAAAATAATTTAGCATGAAAAATGAACAAATGTAAAGTCAAAACGGCTTCATTTATTTGTCTTGATTTTATAATTGAAAAGGGAAAAAAAGAAACATAAGTCAAAAAGGTAGCAAGCAAAATAAATAATTTTAACAGATGCAAGTTGTAATGTCTTTTTTTATATGACGTGTTCAAAAAATGTAACCACTGTCTCCACCTTACCTTCATTCTCGCTCAGTTGTTTGGCCTGGGTTTCTTCTAGTTTTTGTATGCTTTCTTGCATGCTTTTCAGTTTCTCAAGCTCAGACATAATGTCCACATTTGGCGAAAATATTTCTTCTGCAAGTGAACTGCCAGCAGAGAGCAACAGCAGCATTGGTAACAACACCATCTTCAGTTATTTTTTAGGTACAAAATTACTTCTGTAATTATTCCACAGTTCAGCTTCAGATAGCAAACACTGTCACAAATGCTTTGGAACCTTGCATTAAGGTTGCACAATATGTTTGCACTTTAGACTGGTGTTTGTGGGGTTTTTTGTTTATTTTAGGACAAGTAGATGTTGAGTGCACTGAAAGAACGTATTCAGCACAAAGGCTTCAATAAGCGTATTACAAATAATGATTAATAATAATTAGAACCTGAATTCAAATAAAGCACAAATAAACAGAACACCTCTCCAAAATGGCGCTACACTGAAAAAAGTGTTTCAAGCAGCACATGAATAATTTGTCTTTAAATTAAATGTACAATCATTTGTTTTATTTTTCGAGTAATATTTTTTTATAATGAAGATCTCGACTACGACATTTGTTTTGACTAAAAGAAGATGAATCGTAGGATGCTTCGAAGGTCAAATACAGGCTAATCTCATTTGTGGGCGAACTAACGTTAACCCTTTAACGACACTGTTTTGTTTGTGTGTGATTTAAACGAGCTGTGGATGACAAGGTGGAAACTTTGTTTTACATAAGCTAGTTCTGTGGACGTTTTTTTTCTTTTCCTCGAGAGACAGTTTGTGAAAATTGTTGTTTGTCTAAACGACAAATGAATTTTACTCCCACCACTGCTGCCTCTAGCGGAGAAGAGACGACGGTGGCGCGAGTCATTATTTCATTAATTTAACGAGCACATTTAATAAACATGGCGGTTGTTTGAAAGAGTAAGTTTAAATGAATTAACGGTATAACGGTATCGGTCTTGTTTCCGAAGGAAGAAGAAATTGCTGAGATGCTTTGGAAGTGTAAGTATGGCCCTCATAACTGTGATAAGAAAGCACAGCTAACTTTATACCAACATGATCCCCTGGATTCACAGTCCAGTCTGCGACTAAAATGCAATATGCAAAATGCAATATTCTGAAATGAGGTCAGTGCCATTGTCTTGTCTCAAGATGCACACAAAAAAGATTCAAAGGCATTTTTAATAAAAGTTATTTAAATATCCTATTTTAAATAAGGCCCAGTCCTGGCTAAGCGCTGTGAAACCCTGTCTTTATGTTCAAATATGGAAGTTATACAAGTACAAAACAATGTCCTTGTTCACATCAGGCATGTACATTTATGAACTAAAATGTACACTAATACAACGTCACAGTAAAGCTCCAGATCAGCTGTATGTCATGTGGGTTAACGGAGACCTGTTCTGAGAGTGATCACACACTAAACAATTAAATGTGAAACCTGAAGTCTTATAAAAACTTTAATGTTTGTTCTTCACAGAAAAGTTGCAAACTACAAGTCCGACATCACCCAGATGATAACCAACTCTTTTTACAGTAAACTAGGTAAGTAAAGGTGCATTCATCCCATGTTGTTGCCATTATTACAAGATTCCAACTTGGAAAAGTAATGTGTCCTTGTTGAACTCATAAACTTTATACTTTATATGTTGATGAGAATATTTTTTAAAGAATCCCCTGGTTTCACTTTAAAACGTGCTCCAACCATACAAGGACAGATTGGTGAGGAGGTTTCTTCCAGCTCCAAAATGGGAAACATGGCTGAAAGGCCCAAAAAAAAAGGCAATTTCAGTTGTGGTAATTGCAATTATTGAATGAATATGGTCTGTACAAATGTCTATCTACAAAACAAAATCTACAAAAGAAACAAGAAATTTAAGATCATGGTAGTGATTTAAAAGTTATTAAAATTGAAACTGAACATGCTGTCATTAAACATCAGAGGTCAGACTTAGATGGTTAAAACAGCAAGAAAGGTTTTGGATACATAAATTGGATGTTCTTTCATATCCTGGAATTATTGAAAATATAGATTTTTCTCAGTTTTGTAATTGTTAGATTTGTTAGGTGCTTTCTTTATTTAATAGTTCATTCATTTTCTTCTCTCTGCTCTGTCATGTTCTATTTGTAATTTTGTAAATACCCATGAAACAAAATGTATAGCCACAGATGTATTAATTCAGAAAGACTTCCTAAATCCTAAGAGACATCTAGTGGTTAGGTTTTGAAAGTCACAGGTGAATTTATTTGATCAGTTCGCCTTTTTGATTGTCTAACACCCTGACAAAGGCCTGCTTGGGCTGCTATGTGTTAGTGTTTTTTTTAATGTACCCCTTTCGTAATAAAGTTTTTTGTGTTTTGTTTGCTACGTCAGTCGCTTGCAATGACCAGATGGGCACCGGATCTAGAATTTGTTTCTTTGATTATCATGCTTTTGAATGTGTTTAAAGTTTTAATTAATGCTTATTATATTTCTTTTATTAATTACTACATTTTTTATTTACACTTCATACAACAATCCAATACAGCAGGTTTAAATATTTGGATGGATGTTGCAAAGTCCAACGTAAGGCTTAAGCCCAGGACACACAAAGCCGACTGTCTGCTGTCGGGCAGTTTTTGTTCGTTGGCCGTCTAAGTTTTCTCAGTGTTCTGCACTGCTGCGTGAAGTTGGTCTTTATCCGTTATTTTTCAGCCAATTCAACATGTTGAATGGGCGTTGGAGCTCGATGCGTATCCTCTTCATGCCATGGGTGAAGCTGAAAATGTCGAAACTTCAGAGTGATTAATGATGGCAGAAGGTTTTTCCCATGCGCATTAAATAATGAGGGCGCAGAGTTAGCAAAGTGTGTGCCTTACTGAAAAAATAGTACTAATCTGAGGAAAATCCCAGCAACTGTAATTTTACATTCAGAAAAGAATAAAATAAAACATTTCATGTGACTCAAATTAAGTCCTTTAAAAAAAGTTCAAAAAAAATTTCACTCATGAAACCATTTGTCATTCAACTAAAACACTTTGTTAAACGTATGTTAAACACTCACCACACGTACAGCAGTACATTATAAAATGTACACATACAAAACTAGAATGGCATTCTCCACAGTTTGGAATTCACTGTGGTAACTTGCATGATCAGTGTTACATTACAGTACAAAATCATTCCTATATTGTCTCATTGCATAAATAGTAATGAATTTAAAGTCTAACACCTGCTACATTTCATTGTTATGAGAGTTCAATTTTTTGTATTCTACTTATACTTCACAGTATGTTCAGTACTGTAGAAGTGCAGCAATGTTCTGTCTTACTCACATTTGTGCTTTGCTAGCTTGCATAGTTTTGAAGAGTATGCAAATGTGCAAATCAACTTGTAGGAACACAGTTCTTTGGTGTTTGTCTGAGTGAGAAAACAATGCATGTACTTTAATATTTAGCCATTCCAAGTGCCAGAGCAATGATAAATGAGTTTAGCCAACCGCACACACAGGTTGCATATTGTGATCAGTTGGTGAAGAATTTCTAAAGAAAAAAAAATTGAAATATGTAGAAATATAAACCTATTAAGAAATGTGTCCTAGTGATTGTGAGAAACTGTTATCAGATGTTTTTCAATTTGCGTTATTTGTGGAATGCTTTTTTTTTTAGACAACAAATAAGAAAGATTTGTATCCAAAGAGATGAGTGCAGACTTTGGATACACAGAGGGCATTCAACCATGTGGGATGTTGCTATATCATGGCAATACTGGAAAAGTTTGGTTTCTGTCACAAAAATAGAGAGGTGAGTAATGTCATATTTTCATCTTCAAAAGACTAAGAGAGTGGGATTATGGCGTCTACAGGGTCAGATTGATAGTTCAATTAATTCAGCCACAAATATCAGCTCCCACGTCTCATACACACAAGCACCACTTCAGCACTAGATTAAGCAACTTTCAGACCGGCTTTTTCATAGAATATGCGCACTGAAAAACCTGATAAACCTTAGCTATGATTCAGTTGGAAGATACTCCAGCACTGCCCCGCGAGTGTGAGCTCTGACTCTCCCGGCTTAGTGTCCTCTCTCTCTCTCTCTCTCAGTTATAGCATCCCCTACGTCCAGGCATCAGTGTTGTGGTTGACAGCTAAATCCATATTTAATTGATGTTTTCTCCAGTGTATTTTTTAATATACACCTTTTAAAGCCTGGTAGTTTTTATTTGTACAGTATATATTTAACTAGACTAAGGATTTTAGTCATCACATGTCAGGATCTCAAATTATCACAGAAAAAAGTTGAGTAAATGTTAGTGGTGGCTGACAGCTTGCCAAACTGCCTCAGAGAAAGACTGACTGATCATAAGAAACTGCTGTGTTTTCTTGATCTTTAGTGTTTGTTGTGGGGAGAAGACAGAAAAGTGATCATATCTGCCTTCTATATTGTGCATTGTACATAAAAAGCTTTTATTGTATCGATTACCAATTAGTGGTAAATGTTACATATTTAAGTAACAAAAAAAATAAGTTTTACAATTTTTTTTTTTCTATTAATTGACTGTGCAGCATGAAAAAAAACCTGGATCAAATCTCTAAAATCAGATAGACTACTATCTCTACAGTAAAATCTGTGCACCTGTTTTAGTAATGCAAAAGTATACTAACATGATCTCGTAGCTAGTTCGGACAGAACCTCTGATTAACATGGAAAAGATACCTTTTATTGTGGCATCGCGTAAAATGGTGTGAAAGCCACACCGTTTTGTTTTGCATATGCCTTGATCGCATTTGATCCCTATATTTAATCTGCTGATCATTGCCTACAAGAATGGTACACTGCTTAGCAATGTCCAGCCAACTTAGCTCAATTAGCAGGATAGCTAGCTACAGTACAATTTGCAAACCTACCCCCAGCTCCCTAATTAATAAGTGATTTCGTATGAGTTTCCATCACCAATCATTCAGTTAAATTTGCTCAACTTACCGTGTTAATCAGTTCCTGAAATGCAGATGTGCTGCAGAGAACAAACGTGCAGAGGAAGATGTTGCATCTGCCTGGAAAAGTCCCCACCAGTGAAAAAGGGATAATGCCAACTCACTTTTATAACATTTATTGTACACAACAATTACAATTAACTAGACTACAACTATTTAATCTAAGTAGATAAAACCTACTTTGTGGATGTTGCACTTTTTACAGTGTAGTATCAGATTGTGTTTGTGTAATATCAGCATGACTTGCTCAGCCTTGTAACGTATCTTATGAAACTTCATATCATAACAGCCAAAAACCTTAAAGACTTAAGGCCCCTTTACACCAAGCACAATAACTATGAAGTTAAAGATAAAGATATACTAGTTAGCAGCGTCCAAACCACAACTATAATGATAAAGGCACAGAGAAACAATATCATTGGAATCAGTTTCAGAACAATTCTTTTTCCAGCTGATGAACGCTACAAACATTCAGAATCCAGAACAGCCAATCAGAATCCATCCTGCTTTAATAGTTTTTGTCCGTCGTGTGAACCGGCCTTTACTTGGAATCAACTGGCAGAAAAAAAACTGACCCGTTAAAAAGTAAACAAATACACCTCCATACACCTTCCTAGAAAGTTGGGTTTGGGCATAATGAGTTACATTTTACATTTCTGTAATTTGATTACAGTTACATATGTCAATAAAATTATATTAACTTAACTTGAGCTACAAATGCAGTGTTATAAAAATATATGAAGCAAAATTCATGTTTTGACCATCATATGCCCTTTTGTTTTATTTTACAAAACAAAGTTGTTGATATTGGGAGTGAATCATGAGGGTGTACTTGTATATATTTTTTGAGTCAATATTAAAGTAATGAAGGAATTATGAGTTATTTTCCCTTTCACTCCGATTTCTTGTGGCATGTTACCGCAGTGACCCACTCTATATCAGTTTGTGTAATATCAGCATGACTTGTTTGGCATTGTAGGCTGGGCAGGTAGCGTGTGTGTGTACAGTATCCAATCATGTTTATGAAAAAGGCCCAAAAATCTCTTTTCATTTTGTACCATAAAACATAAAAAAATCATTAAACCATAAGACTAAATATCTTAGTTGTGTCAATTTGTGGTACCTTTCTCTATCGTAATCCTTAAGCAACTGTTAATCCTAGATCTTTGTTAAATGTGTATTATCAAATTCGCAAAATTATGAAGGTTAAGGAAACATCTATTTTATTTACCGTGTCTTTTTTATACTACACAGTTTCAGAATTCTATGAGCTTAGCTCCTTTATTTTTCTTCACTGTTTTGTTTAGACCTAAACAATGCAACTAAAAGGCAATTATCTCCCTTTCTTTATGCCTATTATTTCCTGTTATTTACTAAGATGTAGTTTACTAAGAAGCAATAGAAACCTCCAAGATAGACAATAAATCAGCCTGGATGTCAGATCTTGTCAGAAAAAAAAAACAGTTTTATCTGTAACAACTAGTGACTAATATCCTAAGAAACAAAGCCAGAGAAGTTCAGAAGCAGGAGACAAATAGATGCTGATAAAAAAGCAGAGTTTATTGAATAGTCTTAATTGCATATGTTTCAACACATATACAACACAAATACAAAACCAGCAACTGACCCTGAATTTCCATAAACATTCCCATTTATCTCTTATTCATGAAGACAAGCAGCCCATAAAACATAGTCATAAGACTAAACAACAATGGAAAAAAATAAGGAAACAATTCTATATTAATGAAATTACTATATAAATGGTTAGAGTGATTATTATATGATTAAACTGAATAACAAAATTATAATACATTATAATTATAATAACAAAAAAGTCATTGTAAATGAATGAATGAAAATAAAGTAATGAATATAGATGAGAGAAAGTAAAACACAACACAAATGTATGGTTGCTCTTTTGAAGCAAAACATACAGTTTGCACTTGACTTTAGTACCCTTAAATGGAGCACCCTCTGAATATGAATGAAAGATTAGCTTAAATTTAAAAAGTTTGGTCAAAAACTGAATTAGCCCCAGTGTCTCTGTATATGGAAATGCTTTAATTAATTCTTCCATGAGGGCTGATTAATACATGAATTAACCAGGTTTAGGTAAAACCAATCATAAATGACAGAGAGCCACAATGTGAAATACTTAAGAATATAATGACTTACTGAATATATTCCAGCCTTTATATTGGATCTTATTCTTCTTACCACTAGATGGTGCCATTATGAAAAAATACGAATAAGAATTAGTTTAGTATCAGATTTTAACCAACAGGTGGTCAAAAACAAGATCTTAAGTGTTGTCACTGTTATATAGTAACCAATTTTCACATGATTTACTTATTTTTTTAGCAAATATTTACTGTCCAATGTCATTTTTTCATTTAACAGACAGTAAAAGATGTCGTAGTTGGGTAAACTTCTACAGTGGTAAGTGGAATGTAATAAATATATTTGTATTTCCATTTGCTCCAATAGCAAATGTGGATCCCTGTATGAAATCAAATCAGTCTATCATAGGTGAAATTCCCATCCTAAGTGTTTTTCATCATTGCATGTCATAAGAGACATAAAATTGGTTGTGAACAGGGTTTAATTTTGACTCCAAGTGTTCTGATGCCACATCGAACACCTCACCATTTAATGAAGCATTATGCTAAATGGGCTGATGCTTTGGATAGTCAACACCGGATATGCAGTGACATCCAAGCACTCTCCTTTTACTTACGACCCCCTTTTCATCACATCATCTCTCTCTCAAATGTGCTGCTTTGCCTCATCATTAACCACCAGCTGACGACTAAATAGGCATTAACTCTACAGGTCACTAAATAAAGAGTCCCGAAGGGAAGAGAACATGTAAGATCGTGTTACGTGATTTTTATTAATAACTCCCTCTCGTCTTTCAATTTGTAAAGTAATCTTGAGCTATTTAGCTAACCCACGCACACATAAAATCTTGCACGTACACATACTGTAGTGCCCTTGCAGAGTTTAGGCATGTAGGCTGTAAAAAAAAAAAATTCTCAGTGCTGATAAACACACTGAGCATGAATGCGGTCGGGCACCTATCACATGCACCATTCTGGGTCAGACAGAAGTGCAAGCCAGAATTGATTACCCAAAATGCAAACTGACATCTCTGAAACCCAATGAGGTGCACCAGCCTTGTCTCTTTGTGTTGTCCTGGAGTGACCTAGTGCCACATTCTAGCACCAAGGATGAGCCAAGTGCAGCAAATAAGACACCTCCACCCCCCACCCTCTCCACACGTCCATCTCCATGCTGCATCTTGTATTTTTAGCCAAGATCTGAGCTGTGTAACACTTAATATGGCAGAGGATATCTTCCTGTGTGCCTCAAGATCCTTTTCCATTTCCTTCTTTATAATGTTTTTTTATTCATGCTTACATTTTTTTGGTTGTCCCGTACACAAACTTTCAGTTGTTTCCCTAAAACTCATATTAAAAAATTCTGTATGGTTAACTCTACTTTGTCTTTCTCTCTCTAGCCTGGCTCACTCCATGAGGAATCATGTCTTTTTCTTTTTTCTCTCTCTCTTTTTCATATCAGTCTCTCTCTCTCTCTTTCTCTCTCATGCACTCACCTAATCCCACCCCCTAAAACGCTCTTGACCCTGTTGCTCGTCTCTTTTACCCGTGTGTAGGGGTTTCATACAGGGGCCTCAGGACTTGGTCTTGTCTGTTCTGGGTGGCGGGGATTACAGGTCCTTTCTAATTAAGTTTTATGCCGTAATTAGTCAATTTGTTTTACATATTTTCCTTCTTAAGCATTGAATCATGAAGTGGAACCTAGTGTTCCTTGGGCTCCTTCTGACCTTTGGGCAGCTGTCATGGGGGCAGAAAGGTATGGACATCCCTGAGTACGATGGAAAGGACCGCGTTCACGACCTGAATGCCAAGAATTACAAGTCTGTGATGAAGAAATATGATGTGATGGTGGTGTACTACCATGAGCACGTAGGATCCAGCAAAGTCGCCCAGAAACAGTTTCAGATTGAGGAGCTGGCCCTTGAGGTGGGTTTGACTCAAAAATCAGAAGGGGAGGGAACTGTAGGTAGCACCTTGAACCAGTGTGTAACTGTGTGCAAGTTTGATGTAAATGAACATCCTTTAACAAAAGACATCAGTGAAAGGTGGAGTATTTTATTTGAGAAAAATATCTATCTACTAATAGTACTTATTTAAATCAAGTCTGGCTAACTTGTCTTTTTAAAGACCTTATTTCATGCTTCTTATTTGTGTTTTAATAAGAACAGAACATATTTGCTCAATGTCAAAACCATTTTTATGTTAACTAAAATA